>JABUQX010101714.1:0-2500 GCA_015478945.1 Trachelipus rathkii
AACATAACGATGTTAATTTGCACTAACATGGTAATATTTTAACTAAAATTTATCACAACAATGGTTAATTATCATCTGATGCAACAATATACTCTAACATAAAAAGTTTCCCCCATCAATAAAACAAAACATAGCCGGTAACATGAACTAAGAAATAGCACAAGACAAACCTATCACAGACTTGCACACGAATAAACTGTTAACATTAACAAAGTTCCACACTTAACACAGTAAAGTAACTAACATGGTATGTAAAACGTAACCTAATCTTTCTTTTTTTTCAAGCATATCTCTAACATATTAACGTTAATCTTACATCTAACACACTAATATTTAGCAAAAATGTATGCATAACCTTGTCCGATTATCATACTGATCAAACAATATACTCCTAACATAACAATTGTTTTCACATTAATAAAGCTAACATAGCAATATATGGAACTAGCAAAATAATGTACAACGACAAACCTACACACACCTACACACAAATAAACTGTTAACTTAACAAAGTTTCCAGACTTAACACCGTACAAGTAACTAAACGGTACAATACAAAATCGTAACCCTAATTTATACTTTTTTCAAAGCTATCTCTAACATATTAAACGTTAATCTTACATTGACAAAGTTAACATTTTTCAAAAAATGTGTCATACCATCCTAACCCTCATAATACCTAACGAGTAAAGACGAATATAAGTAAAGTTTCTTAGGCTTATCTCTTTTAGACTCCGCCTCCTTTCAGAAATACCAACTCTAAACATGGAAAATGATTTTTTACGCTTAAACTATTTGCATAAAGTGATGCAATACTTATTATATTTGACCCTCTGGGAGGTATACAAGCAATGTGGCAGTCGCCATTCGGTTTACGATTAATATAAATGACACATCGTTGGAATAACGAAGCTCCTCGTGAAAATATCAACAACAAGTGGGGGATGCGGGGAGATGTCATCGTATCAATCACTGCGAAAAACTATCCTACTGAAGAAAATAGTGTAAAAACAGCCCCTTAAATGTAATGAGATTCTTTCTTCAACCAATCAGAAGAAAGTAACAAAATACGACGTACGAATGAACCATATCAGTTCAAAAGGGTATGTATTCCCGTTAGACAACAACAACAACAACAACAACAACAACAACAACAACAACAATAACATAGTACAAAGATAAGTTCTTTGGATACTAACCAACGAAATATATGCTAACGTGACAAAGCTTTTCCCTTAATAAAGCTAACAAGCATTACCAGAGCTAAGAAATAATGTACAACGACGAATATATCATAACAAAACTTAAGCACGAATAAACTGTTAAAACATTAACAAAGTTTCCAACAACTTTAGCACCTGTAAAGTAACTGACATTGCACTACAAAACGTAACCTTTCATACTTTTTCCAAACATATCCTCTAACATATTAACGTTAACTTTACATTGACACAGTAATATTTAGCAAGAATTTATCAAAACCTTGTTTAATTATCATACAGAGCAGCGAAAATATGCTAACGGAAAAAGTGTCCACATTAATAAAGCTAACAATAACAATAACCTGAAACCTAAGAATATGATGTACAACGACAAACCTAACATCACACATACGTACGAATAAACCACTACATTAACAAACTTTTCCGCACTTTCGATATTGATGTTAAATGAAGTCATTGATCTATATTACAGATTTAGACTATGATAGATTCGTAATGAGGGTTGATCACAATTTCACTTTTGGCGATGATCATCACCTACCGGAAATACTATGTAAACATCAGTTACAGGGATATATTAGACAATATTGTGGTGAGAGATGATGAGACGCTTGGAAGGATCATTTCAGTCCAGTGACAAGGCAACCTTTACCAAATTCAAAGTAGTAGCTACCGTGTTCATGATAGCTAAAGGCAAAGGTAATGACTGTAAAAGCGATGCATTCGAGCCACAAAATCTTAGTTTCAAACATCGTTACATTAGTAAAGTTCATCTAGAGAAAGGTGCTGAAGGCTGTGATTTCAAAGCTGTTGTTTTCCTAAACAGAACAACAGCTTTGAAAGCACAGCCTACAGCTCCTTTCTCTAAACAGAACAACATCTAGAGAAAGGTGCTGTAGGCTGTGCTTTCAAAGCTGTTGTTTTGTTTAGGAAAATAACTCGTGATATCATAACCGCAACTAAGAATATAATGTACAAAAGGATACCTAACATACCTCGCGTATAAATAATCAGCTAACATCCTGAAATTCCCTACTTATCAAAGGTAAAGTAGCTAATAAGGGTCAAGCATACTCGATATGCACCCACTTTTCTCGCATATCAGCCAACAGGTAAAGTCGCATCATCTAACAAAATCCCTAACAAAGTGACCACCAATCCTATCAAAGATACCAACATCTTTGAACTATGAATTAACACTATCCTCAACAAAGTGTAATCGTTTTGAGATAACATCAATTGAAGTAGAATAAACATAGACATAGCAAAAATCTAGG
>JABUQX010101714.1:7500-15726 GCA_015478945.1 Trachelipus rathkii
TGGTTGTGGTAGATTGGTCGTAAATAGGTTGAATAGTGTGGGGGGATAGTATTGCTCCATGGGGCACTCCGTTGTTGATGTTTACTCTTCTGGATTTTGTATTGTTTGTTTGTATTTGTGCTGTTTGTCCTGATAGAAAGTTGGAAATCCATTTCTTTAGATTAGTGGGGATGTTAAATTTTGTTATTTTGTAGATCAAGTTGTGTTTGGGTACTGCATCGAATGCTTTGTTGATGTCTATTGCTATGATTATTGTTTTTGAGTTGGTATTGAGTTTAGGCCGTTGATTGTGGGTTGTATAATGTTTGTGAGTGCGGGTATAGTTGAGTGGTTTTGTTTGAAATTATGTTGCAATTTGTGTTTGATGATGTGTGGGGTTATTTTATTTAGTATTTTTTTTCTTGTAGTTTGCATAGTTGTGATAATAGATTGATGGGCGATTTGATGAAGGATCAGAGGGGTCTTTTCCTGGTTTTAATTAAGGTATTATGATAGCTTTTCCAGATAGGGGGAATGAAGTTTAGGCTAATGGAACTGTTGTATGTTTGTGCTAATTATGTTAAACCTGTGTTCCCTGGGTGTTTGAGGTGTTTGTTTGAGATATTTGTCAAAGCAGTTGGCAGGTGAGTTTTGTAAGTGTCTTTGCTAATGTTTTCTTAGGTCGTTGTGGTTATTTCCTTGTTGGTCTTGGTTGAGTTTTATTTTCTCGAGGGCTTTGATGATTTTCCTCTGTTTTGAGGTTGTGTGGTTTTTGACTTTGTTTTGCGAAGTAAGTTGCGAGAATGCGTGTTGCTTGTTGGTTTGTGGGTTGTGTGTGTTTTGGTTTTTGATTGATTCGTGAGTGTGTGTTTGTTGGTTGTTGAGTTTTTTCAGTGTGTTTATTTTTTCACATTCTGATATTAATTCGTGTGTTTGGATGTTTTTACAAGAAGGTGTGGAAGTTTGTGAAGAATGAAGTGTTGGTTAGTTTTTGATTTGGATGTTTAGGCTTTAATCTGTGTTGGTCCGGTTTGGAGTGATGTGGTGTGTTTTGTAATGAGATAGTTGCGTTCGTTTGATAGCTGTTTTCTGTTTCAGGTGTTAGGGTTGGTTGTATTTTTTTATGTGTCATCTGGGGATGGGTTTGTTAGCTGCTTTTTGAATTAGAGAAGTGAAATTTTGTAAAGCTTTGTTGAGTGTTGATGTGTTAGTGATATTTATGGGATGTATGTTGTTTTGTATATGGTTGGCGAATTGTATTCAGTCGGCTTTCTTATAGTTTGTGTATGTTTTCTGAGTGGGTACTTTGGTTTGTTGACATTTTGGTATTTTATGATGATTAGTAGGTCGTCGAAGCTTAGATAGTTTGTGTTGACCAGTGGAGTTTTGTATGTTAATTTGGTGAACATAGTGTTATGTCTGGTGATGTACATGTTTGGTCAGTTTGATGTGGATTTCTAGTGTGGCTGTTTGTGCTGTTAAAAATGTTAAGGTTTTCAAGGTTGGCTATGATTTCGGTACCTCTTTGGTTTGCTTCTTGGGCGTTGTACCATGTAGGGTGGTGGCGTTCAAGTTGCCTCCCATTATGAGGAGGTGGGAAATTACGAAGAGGTATGATTTGTATTTTCTGGGACATTGTGGTGAGATGTTGTTGGGAATGTAGATGTTTATTAGATTGTGTGATTTTTTGTTTAGCATTATTGTGAAGGGCTGTGTTTTTGTGGTGTTGTCGTTTAATGCCGTTGTAGTTTATAAGGTGATATTTGTATATGGTAATTAGTTACATATAAGGGTTAGTAGAGTGTGACTTTGGAGTTTGTGGAGTGAAGATGGCATCACAGCCATAGAATTTGTGTTCTGGATATTTATCGGGTAGGTAGGCTTCTTGTATCATAGCTATGTGTATGTTGTATTGTTTTAGAAAGACCTATATTTCTTTGGTTTTATTGCGAGTAGTCCGTTTGTGTTGAATTGTAATATGTTTATATTGTGGGTTTGTTTGTGTGGTGTGTGTGTTGTGGGGGTTCTTGTGGATGGAGTACAGACTTGGCAGATCCAATTGTGTATTGTAGGTAATACCGTGGTGAGATTGGAAAAGCGCTTGTGGATCCATTGTTTCCATCTATTGCAGTTTACAGTTTCTCCTCACTATCTTGCTGCATATTGGACATATGCAGATTCCAGGTCCGGGGTTTGCTTCTGTGTCACCGGGATTTAAGAGTATGGCTGAGGCATAAGTTAGGAAAGTATGATTCATGATAAGTAGAAAGAGAAATAAGGTAGCTGAACGGTGAAGAGTCACGGGAATGATCTCGGATTTGTTAAGTCCAGAAAGCGGCTGCGGTGGCGCACATGCACTGCCGCAGTAACTCTACAGTTTCTTGTGGGTGGGGAGGGTGAGAAAATTTTGAGTTTTTTCGTCAAGGAAGGACGAAAGACTTGCCGCCCGGCCACTTGCAGGTCTTTTCTCCACGAACCTATATATATATATATATATATATATACTATAATTATATTATATATATTTAGATATATATATATATTTCTTATATATATATATATATATATATATATATATATATAATATATATATATATATATATATATATACGTATAAACTATAATAATATTTAGATTATATAATTTTCTTTTATCACGCGTGAATTATTTTCTTTTGTAGACCTTAACTAATTTTTTTTCCTTTTATTTATTTCATGTTTTCTTTTGTTTAAAGTTGTTATTTATTTAAAAATATATTTATTTCCAGAAAATTATATATATATATATATATATATATATATATATATATATATAATATTATATATATTCTGTATAAAAATATATATAGATAAATTCTATAATATTCTACATATAAAATTCTATATATTTTGTATATAAATATTCTGTATATATATATATATATATATATATAATATATATATATATATATATATATATATATATATATATATATATATATATATATATATATATATATTTAGATATAGCCTGCTTAAAACTAAACAATGATGATGTCGTCATTACTCAATCTCTGCGAAATTCCAGCAATGGTTGTAATTTCGAATCACCCTGCCATTAAGGAGGAAATATTTTCTTCCTCCATTGACTCATTGAAGAGTCCTTCCAGGTATAATGCTTGGGGTCAAGCTCTTCATAATGTGGTAGCTGAAATATTGGAAGGCAGTAGTTTACCAACGGAGGACATTCCATGGCATTTTCTTCCTTCCATCGGAATCGAGATGTTGAAGTGGGCAGAGCATCTAGAAACACATTTCAAATTGACAACCAACTTCACTAAAGATTTTATCAAAAGTTCCTTTTTTACATCAAGTGGATTGTTTGATGAGGAAAAAGCAGCCAGGGAATTAGTGAAGGATCCAAGTTTGAGTGTTTTTCTTCAATATAAGATTGCTTGCCATTATTTCTTTCGAGATACTTCACAACGTTTGTGGCAGCTATACCATACCAAGGAATTAGAATTTAAAAACATTCTGAATGATTCTGAAAGCCCTTTGGTATTGTGGACAAAACATTTTGAGGAAATTGAAAATCCTTCAATATCAGAGTCTCAACTCGAAATCATATCACGCGATTTTTTTTCAAAGGTATTTTCTTATGAAACAACAACAAATGGATTTTTAGCAGCAATAAAGTCGATCGTTATGCCACCAGAATCAAGAAGCATGTTGGAGGCAATTGAAAATTATTTCGGGAGTAAAGTATTTGCCAATACTATGAATCGGATTGAGATTTTCTTTGAAAAGTTTTATAACTCAATACATGAAATGTCATTATCTAGGGATATTTCTGTTCACCGCAATATTACCATGCATTTAGTTAATTTGGCTAAAACCGAAATTAGAGAGTCATTTTTTATTCGTTTTAACTTAGTGTATGGTCTGTTAAGATGCTTTTTAGTCTGGCCATTCCAAGAATATTTCGTGAAAACTGCAATATCATTCTTCCACATTTTAGATGAAATACATTTTTATCGTTTAATGCAAGATATAGTTTATGCGACTAAAGATTCCGATTTATGTCAAACCTACAATTATCATCATTTACTGAGGGAGTTTTGGATCAAAAGTCATTCAAGACATAAGAAATTTTCTATAAGAATGGAACGATCATTTGATTATGGTGACCACTCCTCTGATCGTTTTAAAATATTACGAAATAAACTGCTGAGAATGATAGTAAGGTCCGATAATTTTTCACATGACGATGAGATTAATTTTCGATTAATATTAGAAAGTGCAACGTTGGAAGAAAAAGAAACTATACTGAGATTTAGTGGAAGATTTGATATTCGTCATTTTCTTTTTAATAATAAATTCAACTTTGCCGATATGTATATAAACACCTTATGTAATAATGAAAATACTCGCAGGGAAAATAAAAAAAAACAAGCAGGTAGGTTTTTTCATGAATTTGTGTTAAAAAGAGGAAGTTTAGATATGGCAGATAAGTTTATAACTTGGATTGACTGTCCTGACGATGTATGTAATCTAAAGAAAGAAATCTTCCATAAAGTTTTTAATTTTCCCGAAGTTGTGTCAACATTTGTGTTCTCTAAATTCACTATTGCCCATCTCAATAAACTTCTTGAGTGGTTTGGGAAAACGGATGAAGAAATTAAAGAATGGAAAACGAACGGTGTATTTGATACAAAATTTTCAAATTACTCTTTCACCGATGCTGGATCAATCATCCAACAATGTGATAACCTTTTTGAATGGCTTGATTATTCAGAACAAAAAATTTTGGACACTAAAAGTAAAATTTTTGAAAACATTTTCCCGGAATGTTTTCATTCATTATCGTTGCAAATAAGTAAACCAAAATCTTTTTACAAAATTTTATTATACCTTTGTTCAGGTAATAAAGAACGAGTTAGTGAATATGTCATGAAGTTACATGCTCTCTCTGAAACTTACAAAATGGCAGGTTTATGGAGAGGAAGCTATTGATCACTTTTGCAGCTATAAGATAATAATTAATTTGTCGCCCGATATGGAGAAGCAAACTATGGAAATAGTTTGTTGTAACTTAAAACAAATTCATGACTTAATATCGGAGTAAGACAGTGAAAGAATTTAAAGGAAAAAAAAAGACAATTGCCAAAATAGTTTAAACCTCATATCACACTATATATATATATATATATATATATATATATTATATATAATATATATATAATATAATATATATATATATATATATATATAATTATATTATATATACTATTATACTATATACTTATATATATTATATATATATATATATAATATATATATAAAAATATATATATATATATATATATATATAATATATATTATATATATATATATATATATATATATATATATATATATATATATTATATAGATAATATATATATATATTATATATATATATATATATATATATATAGATATATATATATATTATATATATATATATATATATATATTATATATATATATAATATATATAAATATATATATATATATATATATATATAAAAAAATATTATATTATATATATATATATATATATATATATATATATATATATATATATATATATATTAATAAAGACTGATTCTAAAAATTTTCTTTTATTTAAATGTTCCATCTTAAAAATTAATTCTGAATTGTTTAAATGTTTTCTATGGTTGTGATTGAATCGATGGCGGTTTAATGAAGAATTGTCATCCCCGGTGTTCAATGCATACGTATGTTGTGCAATTTTCTGGAGATTACATCCCACTTTGCATTTATGGAGTGTTAAGGTGCTTCCCAAAGTACTTCAGTGTCCAATGTTTCTTTCCCTTTGTGTTCATATCCTCATTCTTCTTCTTACACTGGAGTAATCTTAACTTTATCACACACCATAAAACATAATTACAAACACTTTCCTTAAATGAAAAAAAATAATGAAAATGGCAAGCATACGATTAGCCTCGGAGAAGCTAAGGGGGGCGACTTCCATAGGTAGTCCCCCATCCGCTCATCACCATTTTTGAGTTGACAACCTACGGTGGTGGTTTTTCTTCATAAATTTCAGCAATCTTCGCAGTTTTTTTAATTTTCACTCTGTTGAACATCACCTCTCCTCCTCTAAACCTCATCTCTTATTCTTAACTGAAACCCTTTTCTGTTCTTTCTCACTATCTCTTTCCTTAATTTTCAGCCAAAGTTTTTTGTTGTGACTATGCGCACAATGATGTTGTGTGTTATCGTGTCTCTGATTTAGAGCTTTCGAATTTTCTACCTTATGGTTCAAGCTATCCTGTCAATCTACTACTAAATACATCTGCTCTATATATATCTGTCTTCTTTCTCAACTTGCTCTTCTAAATTCTTCGACTATTTAAACTGCTCCAAATTAGAGCATATTCTCTCTTCTTCACCTTTCTCTGAAATCATCTTTCTTGGTGATTTCAAAAGTTCACCAACGCCAATGGCTTTCCCCTAATTCTCAAGATATAGCTGGTGAACTTTTCTACTGTTCAGAATAACCTCGAGCAGTTGGTTCAACTCCCCACTCGTATCTTGATCGTCTTGGAGATGAACTAAACTAAATTCTAAACCTTTTCCTAACCTCTAACCCTACTCCTTATTTTGTTAAACTCTTCAATCCTTTGGGTTCCACCTCCGATCACCTTGTTATCTTTGGATCCAGTTCTATCTCCTTCAGTCTTCCGCAGAAAAGACCCAATCCTACGGCAAGGAAATGTTTTTGGAACTTTGGTACTGCTAACTGGTAGTATTTCCTATGGAATGACTACTGCTTCCGTTTGATGGGTCCCTCGGTGCTTCCGTGAGATGTGTCCCTCGGTGGTTCCTTAGGATGGGTCCCTCGATGCTTCCGTGGGATGAGTCCTTCGGTGCTTCCGTGAGATGTATCCCTCGGTGCTTCTGTGAAATGAGTCCCTCAGTTCTTCCGTGGGATGGGATGGGTTCCTCAGAATATGCAGAACGCATAACCGAAGTGATTTTATCTGACATGAGGCGTACATTCCTTATTCTTTCCCTTCATCTAAACCTAGCAAACCTTGATTTAACTCTGTTTGTTCTCGTGTTATTCGCCACAGGGGGCGCTGCTGCCTTCATGAATTACCGTCATTTTCAAGCTCGAGAAACTCACTCAATTTATTTTCATTTCGAAATCGTGCAAAATCTTTTCTCCTTGACATTAAAAGTCTTTTCTCCTTAGAAAATGCAATAATCTTTATAGTTCCTCTTCCTCACGTCCTTTCAGCTATTTTTATAAAAATACTAAGTCAGGGTCCAATTATTGCTCAGCAGCACCACATTTTAGCTCCACCTAAAAATGAACATAAAATTTTAAATTTTCAGACAATCTTGATGAAAAAAAGCAAACTGTAGCTTTTCTGACCTCTAAAAAAACGTCGTTTCAGGTGTTTTCTGTGTCTGTAGCCATTTTTTTCAGAATTTTCATTTTTTGAAAATCTATGTTTTTACATTTTTCGCATCAACTACTACAATTTTTTTCAGAATGACTTCAAACTTGAAATATCCATTGATGGGTCTATTACCCAATACTCGAAAACGACGTTTAAATGGTCAGAAAAGGCTACATTTTACTTTCTTTCGTCAAAATTGTCTGAAAATTAAGAATTTTACGTCCATTTTTAGGTGTGGGCTAAAATGAGGTGCTGCTGAGCAATAATTGGATCCTGCCCTTAACTCAAACTTTGCTTTTTCCTCATTCCTGATGTCACAATTTCTTCTGCTTTACCTTTTGCTAAAGCTTAACTCTTATCTCAAACCTTTTCCTCTAATTCCACCTTAGACGATTCCGGTGTTATCCTCCTTCTCCACACACCCACTCCTCGCTGAGGGATTGGTTTGATTTACATTGTAACTTTCTTCTAAAGGTTCTTTTCCTCTCTCTCTCTCCTCTCTCTCTCTCTCTCTCTCCTCTCTCTTCTCTCTCTCTCTCTCTCTCTCCTCTTTCTCATCTTAACGCTAAGAAGGCTTTCTACTGTCAAATGGTTTTCGGTACTCACTCTCTTGCGTTCTCATACTTGTGTTTGCTTGCATCCTACCTTGGTAAACTATTTCTTCTCTCTGTCTACTTCAACCTTCTGTCACTACAGAAAACGTGCGCTTATTCAGCCTGTTCCTTAACATGGAGATCCCTGCAACCCTGTAACTATCGCTTTAACCCGTTCTATCTGAAGAGTCGAATCTATCC
>JABUQX010101715.1:0-2500 GCA_015478945.1 Trachelipus rathkii
GAGCGGGAGAGAGATGCAACCTAGGAAAATGCATCATGTTTTTCTCTTTCTCAAAAAAGACTTTTAGTTCCTCTTTGAGTGTAAGAACGCGGTTCAGTACTCTACCACGAGATAATAATGAGATATATGGTGCATCCATTTCACAACATTTTTTTCAAAGAGCCTTCACTTCAAAGCTGCTCCACGATATATTTACCGTCAATAAATCTACAAAATCCAAGAAGCTGATTTTTGGCAGTAATATCAGTACTTTCATCTATTTGTAAAGCAAATTTATGGTGAGTTTTTATTTTTTTTGTGACTTGTTCATTTATATTTAATGACATTTCAGATATTTTACGGATAATAGTATTGTTTGAGAGAGGAACCTTTGAAATTTTGGTATGGTTTCAAGGATAATTTTGCACGCCGGGATAATGATATCCTCTCCAGCTGTATGAGGTTTCATTTTCTTGGCGAGCAGTTCGGCAACTTTAAATGAAGCTGCGAGAGAAGCATCACTTGTGGTAAATCTCTTCAACATTCTATTACCAATTTTTTATTTAACAGTTATGAACAGTTTTGAACAGGTTTGGGACTTGATGAAGAGAGCCGACTTGAAAGTGCCGTACATCATTGCAGCTGATGAACGCCATATAGCTGAAGCAACACATACAAATTACGCAAACCAGACGGCAAAAGCTACAAATGTAGCTGTAGCTACCTTTACCACAGCCCATGCTCGTGTCGCGTTGTATGAACTTCTAGACCAGTGATTCCCAACCTTTTGTAATTCACGGCACCCTATTTAAGGCTGTGGAATTTTTGAGGCACACTTGTTTTAATAATAATAATAAAATAATAATAATAATAATAATAATAATAATAATAATAATAATAATAATAATTAATAATAATAATAATAATAATAATAATAATAATAATAATAATAATAATAATAATAATAATAATAATAATAATAATAATAATAATAATAATAATAATAATAATAATAATAATAATAATAGATTTTAAATTTAAAATATCTATAAAACATACCTATTAAAATTTGAAAGCTGAAGTTTGCGGTTTAGAATCGATTAATGGGAAATTTGTACTTGATGCTTGGAGCACAAATATTGTATGTTAGGTCTGATGTTTGATAACGCAACAGGCATATTTTCCTGAAGATTCAGCAATCTATTTCTTGGTTTTGCATTTATTGTGACCATTGCAAGAGGAAAGCATTGTTCTCAAAAAGTATGATGTTGAAAATGGCAAAAGAAAACTTGTGGCTTTTCTATTAAGTTAGGATACTCCTTTTGTATGCTAAGCCAAAAATCAAGCCGCTGATAAGTCAGTCTTCTCAAGTAATTTTCAGTAAATTTCCGCGGCAGAGATCATTAAATTCGTCTCTTTCAGTAGCTGTGAAATCTAGTTCTTCAGCAATATCTGCCCTGTGAATGGGGAACAATCCACTCAAGATTCTTAACGGAAAGAGAAGGAAAGTACTTATCTACTGCATCTTGCAATTTTGATAAATGATCATGAATGAGGTCTTTTAGCTTTTTCTCGCCATTACATTTCGAAAATTTTAAAAGGGATGTAAAATTTAAAAAATCACTTTTCTCAATTGCAGACTTCCAAGAAGCTACCTTTCTCATGAAACCTTTCATTTCATTGGTTGAAGAAACTGCTGTTTCTTGTCGTCCCTGTAATGAAGTATTTAATACATTTAGTTTACTAAATATATCTGACAGATATGACAGCTGTAAACACCAATCATCATTTTGCGGCAACCTAGGAAAATGCATTCATGTTCTCTTTCTCAAAAAAGACTATTTAGTTCCTCTTTGAGTGTAAGAACGCGGTTCAGTACTCTACCACGAGATAATAATGAGATATATGGTGCATCCATTTCACAACATTTTTTTCAAGGAGTCTTCACTTCAAAGCTGCTCCACGATATATTTACCGTCAATAAATCTACAGAATCCAAGAAGCTGATTTTTGGCAGTAATATTAGTAAGTACTTTCATCTATTTGTAAAGCAAATTTATGGTGAGTTTTTATTTTATCTGTGACTTGTTCATTTATATTTAATGACATTTCAGATATTCTACGGATAATAGTATTGTTTGAGAGAGGAACCTTTGAAATTTTGGTATGGTTTCAAGGATAATTTTGCACGCCGGGATAATGATATCCTCTCCAGCTGTATGAGGTTTCATTTTCTTGGCGAGCAGTTCGGCAACTTTAAATGAAGCTGCGAGAGAAGCGTCACTTGTGGTAAATCTCTTCAACATTCTATTACCAATTTTTTATGTAACAGTTATGAACAGTTATGAACAGGTTTGGGACTTTGGATGAAAAGAGCGACTTGAAAGTGTGTACAATCATTTGCAGCTTGATGAATGACATATAGCTGAAGTAACACATACAAATTACGCAAACCAGACGGCAAAAGCTACAAATGTAGCTGTAGCTACCTTTACCACAACCCATGCTCGTGTCGCGTTGT
>JABUQX010101715.1:7500-10000 GCA_015478945.1 Trachelipus rathkii
ATTATCTTTATATATATATATATTTATATATATATATATATATATACTAATATATATATACTATATATATATATATTATATATATATTATATAATATATATATATATTATTATATATAATATATATATATTAGTCATGTAGACTCTATATGTGTCCATGAAGTTTAATTAATTTTTTTCATAAATTTACGTTTCGAATAAAACTTATAACGGCGAGGCATAATGAGAAGGTTTTGATCTTTTTTTCCCTATTATTTATATAGCTGTTAAGGTATAGCTGTTTTATTGTTTTATTGAAACGAAGGAAAGTGAAATAAATTATATAATAATATAGTTGATTACAGTTAACGTAAGGTTTATGTAACGTTAAGTTAGCATAGATTAAACTTTTTTTTAAAAAAATTTTTAAAGGTGTGAGGTTATCTTTTATGACAATATATTTCTGTGTTCCTCGTTGTTTGCTCTCACAGCCAATGACATACTCAATATGTTCGAATCCATGTCCTCCGATAGCTATAGATGTTGACACAATAAAAGACGTATATATAATATAATCATATATACTTATATATATATACTATATATATATATATATAGATATATATATAAATATATAAATATATATATATATATATACTATATACTATTAATATATATATATCTTATATATATATATATTAAATTTGGTTGTTTGGGTTTGCTCGCGCATTGAGTCTAATAATACAAAACTTATTATTCTCCACTTCAATCAAATTATTTAAAATTCTACCTATTTCTACCAATGAGGTTTGCGGTTTAAAAAACAATTTCCTTGAATATTATTATCGATTAATATTTTTAAATTTTGGTGATGAATTTTTAAGAAGCAAGCTATGATTTTCAAGGCAAGCTTATTTATTGACTGAAATCTTTATGTGGAAAGAAACGAGCATATCTATTAAGAAGAACATTGATCGCATGATGAATAAATTACTTGTAGTTACTATATATATATATATATATATATATATATATATATATATATTTATATATGATATATATATTATATTATATATATATGTATACTTATATATATATATATATATATATATATAATTTGTACAAATTACATTTAATTATGAAGGTTAATAAAATGTATCATTGTAAGAGCCTAACTTTGAAATGTTAGTTTAATTCCTTAACTATTCAATATTATTGCAGTAAAAACTAAAGGGAAGAATTTCTAAATCTAAATGTTACTGCAGTAGGATTGAAAATGGGACGCTCCTGGAACATTCTGTTTCAATATTCTTCAATATTATTTACCCTGGAACTACAGATATCTACATACATAAAGTTTTACGTAAATATTATTGACCTCATAGACATCAGTAATAGAGTATGTATTTAAATTAACAACTGAAAATCCATATTATAAAGGAGAATCAGATTCTTAGCAGTGCTTTCAAATTGATTAGAAAATATTCGTTATAGAGATGGCCGAACACCCAAATTTTCGCACGGTACAACACCGAGAGGTAGTGCACTAGCACCGTCTGTTATTTCTTTTCACAAAACACTACACCTCTATGGTGCTATGCACACTAAACACCATCCGATGCGCCGGCCAACTTTAATTCGTTACTTACGAAATTTTTATGGGATATATATATATATATATATATATATATATATATATATATATATATATATATATATATATATAGTATATTATAATACTATAATATATATATATATATATGATAAATCTATATTATTTTATATAAATAATATATATATAATATATATATATATATATATATATATATATATATATATATATATATATATATATAATATATATAATTATATATAGATATATATATATATATATATATATATATATGTGATGCAGGAGTGTGATTATTGACCGGAAGCCGGAGCCTTTGGTTAGAAAGATTTTCCTCCAACTTGATTATATATGTTAGGGATGTACCGGATTAACAGAAGAGGCGATCTACCGATACCGATACCGATACCGATACTCTATTTTTTAGGCTGCCGATACCGATACCGATACTTTAATTATATAATAAAATGCACAGCAATAAGATAGAACATTTGTGTACAGCTAGGCAACTCAGAATTGCATTCCCTGTACAATCAATACTTAGTCCAGTGATTCCCAACCTTTTGTAATTCACGGTACCCTATTTAAGGCTTGTGGAATTTTTGAGGCCACACTTGTTATAATTAATATTATAATATAATATAATAATAATAATAATAATATAATAATATAATAATACAAAAAATATAATAAATAATTAGATAAATAATTAATAATAATCGATTTTAAATTTAAAAGTTATCTAATAAAACATACCTTGTTAAATTTGAAAGCTTGGGTTTGCGGCTTTAGTTCCGTATTAATGGGAAATTTGTGCTTGATGCTTGTATTCAAATATTTGTATGTAGGTTTGATGCTGTAGATAACGCAACGGGTGCATATTTCCTGAAGA
>JABUQX010101715.1:15000-25597 GCA_015478945.1 Trachelipus rathkii
CTCTTTATACTGCTACGTCATCGTGTTAAACAAATAGCTGACGTGGCTTATTGTGTTATGAATTGTTCATCCTGAACGTTCATGAAAGTAAATCCTATAAGTCACGTTCATCACCAACAACAACAACAACATACAACTACAAAACACACTAACAACGACAGACTATGTGCGGTTTACATCAAACATTAAGGTTCAGAGTTCGCGCCTACGTTGTTAATATATATATATATTATATATCATATATATATAATATATATATATATAACTTATATTATATATATATATATAATATATATATATATATATATATATATATATACTATATATATATACTTATATATTACACGCATGTCTTATCAATGTGTGTAGTCCGACTTCACACACGAATTGTGTCTTTAAAGTCATAACTTAAGACCATCCTAACTATCCTTACAAATATAACACCGTTATGGATGCGAAGTAAACGATGGACCATTACAAACATCATGCAGATCTCTAACCATTGCAAGTTTCTCTTTTTAAATTTTTCGGCTGAGACATTAATTAAAGTCATCTTATGGTAATTTGTTTAGTACGGGAAATTTCAGTAAAATACACCGATTTTTTACGACTCTTAAGGTACTTAAGCCGTGGGCTAATAACCCACCCCCCTTCAGGGCTACCATCACAACCCTCTCTCACGCGAACCCATGCTTTACAGCTTTATAGGTTTAAGTATCGTTTGTGCGCCCATGTTCATGAAAATAACTTAGTAAAGATTCTTATTACCTAACATCAGGATACTGGAACTAGAAGAAAAAGATGTTAGCGGATTACTTAATGTATGTTACATCAAACATTAAGCTAGAATGGATACAGAGTCCGTATAACAGTTGTTGCGATAGTAGTAGCAGTAAGAGTAGTAGTAGCAGTAGTAGTAACAGTGATAGTAGTAATGGTAGCTGTAGTAGTAGTAGTAGTAGTAGTATTTTGGAATCTATATGCGACACATAAACTATTATATAGCACAATTAAATAATATGTTTAAAGTTTTCCATTACACATTATCGTACGGATGAAAAATAGATTAAAACTAATATTATCTCGCATCAGTGGAGGATTGTATGATAAGAAGTACATATAGAAAGATAACTATAGAAGAATAAGAATAAGAAGGGGTAGAAAAGAAGAAGAAAGAAGAGAAGAGAAGAAGAAGAAGAAGAAGAAGAAGAGAAGAAGAAGAAGAAGAACGAAGAATACACCCTACCCTCAATCGTATAATAGTTATAAAGCTGGTGGTAGTAGTAGTAGTACGAAGAGTTGACATGACAGACTAAAGAAGAAGAAGAAGGAGGAAGAGAAAGAAGAAGAAGAAGAAGAGAAGAAAGGGAAAAGGAAGGAAGGGGAAAGGCAAAAGAAGAGAAGAGAGAGGAAGCACGAATTCAGCCCTTGCCTCACATCGTATCATAGTTGATAAAGCTGTGGAGTAGTTGTAGTAACGTAGTAGACTAGTTGTCAGTAGTAGCGAGTAGTTGTTAGTAGTAGTGTAGTGGTAGTAGTAAGTACGTAAGATAGCAGCTGACGGTTAGGTAGAACTTAGTGAGTTGACATGATGAACGTATTATGGGCAAAAGACTAGCGAAGAGAGGAGAAGAATAAGAAGGAAAATAGTCATAAAGCTGATAGTAGTATTAGTGTAAGTAGTTAGTACAGTGGTGTAGTAGTAGTAGAAACTTATTATTAAATATATCACCTTGCTATTTCAGTACTATTCATTTATATTCGCACATTACTTGTTTTAAATTGTACATTTAAATAAAGGTTTTCGCATAAACAAGCTCGACGACCAAAGCTAGTTTAAAACTAAGCTTATTTTCGTTCAGTGATTGTCATCCTCCGCCTCTGATTGAGTTCATTTCTTCCATCACCGCAAAAAGAATTATCGTATTTGCTGTATGTATCTTAATTTAAACTTTATTTAACATGATCATTAAGTATTTTAGTCTTGGATGTGTCATATAAGGTCGTGCTTCTCTCATACCGTACATCAATGATTCCGTCTAACAGATATACCGCCATAACAAGATATTAATTCAGTGGGTGATCAAGATCCCAAGGAGTAGTGTTATCGTTCACTATATAAAAGAACTTTTTAATGGCTTTGAAATTGTTCACAGGGATTTCATCACTCCGACATATTCTTACACCGGAAGATTGTCTTATGAGGTAGAGAATTACTTAGTACTATGTTAAAACACGCTTGAAGATTGGTCAATGGGTGGGTTTAACCAGGCCTAAAACAGTCATTAGTAGAAGCGATTGTAAGCAGCTCACTTTAGCTTTTCCAAATATCTAAATACTTACAGTATGGAAATACTAAGAATATGAGCAGGTTGTTGTAGTAACGGGTTGTATATGAACCTCATCTTACGGATTCTATATTATTGGTCTACTCAGATAAATATCTGTCAGAGGCGCGTAAAAAAATATTAAGTCATTTGAAGAAAACGGAAATACTGACTAATTATATCACTGTAGCGCGTTATACGCTGTATCTGGAATATTATACATTTAAAAAAATGTTAACAGACGATCATGAAACTATTATTAAACAGTTCTTGGCTTCTATGGATGTGCAAAAATTTATTAGATCGTTTAGAGAACATTGGCGTGGATCTATTTACATCGATGATCCGGCCTCTAAACAGACTATAGTATCGCTTAGAGAACTTTTTACATATGTGCTAGGGGATGGTATCGAGGAACTGAAAAAATATTTGGGGGACAACAATATAAACGATTGGTATATTCGCGAAGATTTGGAGCGTTTAAATCTAAAGTCCTCATAATATATATATATATATATATATATATATATATATATATATATATATATATATATATATTGTATATATATATATTATTTTTTTTTTTATTTATATATACTATATATATATATTATATGATACAGGCTGTAAACTTTCTTATTATTATTATAATTATTATTATTATTATTCATTATTTTATCTTATTATTATTTTTATTATTATTATTATTATTATATTATTATTATTATTATTATTATTATTATTATTATTATTATTATTATTAAAAATTCTCGGTCTCAGGGCTCTTATCATGTTCTGAGTGTAAGATAGCTTCCATTATCGATTTTGGGATGTAGACATGTAACGTAATCTTATTTAAATTTTCTTAAGAGATAGTTCCGAGCCATGCTTTTGGTGATTATATTTTATACTATACTTTTATATATATATTATATATATATATATATTATTATTATACCTATATTACTATATATATATATATATATAGCTTATATAGATATATATGCCATTTATTAAGTGATTGGACGTTCCGTTAATATTAAGGTTGTAATTTAGGTTACGTTGGTTTGGTTAGTATAAGTTAGGTTATGTTAGGTTAGGTTAGGTTAGGTTAGGATTAGTCTTACCCAAAAATTTAATGTATTTACCTAAATTATCTAAGAATAACGATACATTAATATTGATTTCGCTCCTGGACAACCACTTAATAAAATAGCCATATATTATATATATTATACTATATATATTATATATACTATATATATATATACTATTATTATATATATATATATATATATATATATAATATATATTAGAATATATATAAATATTAATACTATTATATAGTATATATATATATAATAATTTTAATATATATATAGATATATATTAATATATTATATTATATAATATACTATACTATATTATATATATTATATTATATATATTATATAATATAATAATACACTATAAACTTATATTATTTCTTAAGTGCGTTGTTTACGGTAACCATACTTAATCTCCATCGTATATAACTTATTATATATATATATATATATCATATATATATTATATTTATAATATATATATTATATTACTATATTAATTATATATTATAATATATATATATATTAAAAATATTTCAGTTCAAAGTTGTTCGCAGGCTAATACTTAAATCTTCCTTAAGCTGGCAGGCCCTTCAATATATATATATATTATAATTTTATATATATCTTTATATATATATATTATGATATATATATTATATTATATTATATATATATATTATTATATAATATATATAGCTATATCTATAATATACATATAATTGAAAATAAACATTTCGAGTAAAAGTATATATAATATATAGATGAAACTTTTTTATTCTGATCCCTGTGATTTTCCATGTTTTGGCAGCTTAGAACTCTTATCAAAAATCCTCTCACTGTGATTGGATGCATGAACACAATCACGGTAGACGATGTTTATTCACTGATACGAAGATCAAGATTGCTTTAGCTACGTTTTTCAGGATTCGAGTTGTTCTCAGTAGGAAAACTTTCTTTAAGTCCATGGTTTCTAACGCTTGAGTGAAAATAATAAATGCATACGAATTGAATAAGTAATAAGTTTCTTACACTTACTTACTACTACACACTCTACTAACTTCCTACTACGACTACTACTCACTACTTACTAGTACTACACTACTACTACCACCTCGCGATTACAACTACTTACCTGTCGACTACTACTATACTTACTCACTACACCGCTACCACTACTACTCTTCAAATGCTCGACTGTTAATGTTACATCCCATGTTTAATAAACAAAAATTGATGTTGTGACAGTAAAGACGTAAAGACGTAAAGACGTAAGGACGTAAAGACGTTGCGCACAGAGGGGTGGTGTGGGGGGACCCATCATCACACAGCTTGCTCAACGGCTTTACGCCCTTATTTGTAGTAAAAACACAGTGTTTTTACGTTCTAAAGACGTGAAGACGTAAAGACGTAAAGGACGTGAAAGACGTTATTTCGTCAGGAGGGGAGGGGTGGAGGACCCCTCCTGGTACAACGCCTTTAGTCTCACGAATTCACTAAACACACATATAATATTATTATTATATATATATATATATATATTATATATTATATATATATATATTATATATATTATATTATTATAATATATATATATATATATTTAATATATAATACTATATATATATATATATATATATACTTATATATATATACTATCCCCTACAATATCAAAACTTTTCATAATCTCAGTTATAGAGTAATAGCGAGACACGTATGACGTCTGAATTTTGAAAGAGATAAGGAATCTGACAGTCCGGCTTCTCTTTTTTTCTTCTTTTTCGATCTTCTTTTTCTCTTTTTTCTTCTATTTATTCTTATCAGGAAAAAGGAAGCTATTAAATGCGTTTGTATTAATATATATATATATATACATTATATATATATATATTTTTATAGTATATATAATATATATATTATATTATATATATATATTATATATATATATATATATATAATATATATATTATTATATATTATATTATAAATATATTATATATACGTTAAATCTATTATATTATATATATATAATATATATGTATATATACCTATATATAATATATATATAATATATTATATTATATTATATATATATATTATATATATATGATATTATATATTATATATATATATAGATATATATTATTATTATTATTTTATTATCTATCACAGCTTTATTAGCAGAAATTTCCATAATGAACAACTCCCAACATTAAGTTCTATTCACTTTCACTAGAGGCTATAGCACAGTGGGTAAGACGCCGAAAAAGTTCTTAAAACTAGCGATCTAGAGGGATCGATATCTCGGCGCCGAACACAACTAATCGTTATCCCAGATATGATTAATTTTGTATGACGGCGCAGCTGCCGCTAGCGCGGCAGAGCTAGCGCACGCACGTCACTTTGAGTAATTCGAGCCGAGATCGAGAGCGACGAGGCAGGCGCGGGCGGTCGACGCGGGTGGATGAGGCAGCCAAACGACGGGCGCGGTCCCCGCAAGGGGACACCGGGAATGCGCGGGAACCCCGGAAAACATCTAGTACGGGTACTTATCCACTTCCAAGTGTACTTAATCCACATTAAGTACACTTCCAAGTGTGTGTGTGTTGTGGCTTCGCCAACACACCAACACACACACAGCGATGAAGTCAGCGTAAGTAGCTCATATAATAAGTAGCTCGTGCAGTAAAGTAGCTCCGTGTGGCGCGGCTGATGGTGTAAGTATCATGTAGCGCGCTACGCCGCGCACATGGATAGTAGCCGTTTAAGTAACGAACAAAAGGGGGGATGCGGGAAAAACAACAGGTATGTGTATCACAATATCCTTACGCACACACATGCTCACGCACGTACATGGAAATATCAATAGAAATATAGGGTCCCGGGGGGAGCGACCCCACAGGGTAAAACGACGTACATGAAATGTACACCAAGACTTAGACCCACCCTTTGGCGGGACCCGAAAAACGACTCATCGTCTGGCCTAGTACAGGGGGCGCAGACCCCGCCCCCTTGACCGGGATATGTGAGCCACTATATATCATAATATATAGTATATATATTATTTATATATAGTATATATATATCTTATATTATATATACTATATAAATATTATATATACTATTATTATAATAATATATATATACTATATATATAATTAACTTTCGGAGAGAGGAGATTAAAGCCTTTTATAAGAATTTTTGCCTAATAAATTGAAAACGTATTTTCATTAAAATCAAATAGATCTAAAATCAAGCGGACCCTGACAGATCTCGCGGCACACATTACGTGCGTCGACACACCGGCATTGGAATTCTTACTTAGTCAATTATATTCTATATTGCGTTTGGCGGCCCAAGATATATTTATCTGATTATAAATTAAAATGAGTTCTGTAGGAAATTAATAAATGCAAATATAATATTATATACTTTTTTTATGTTGTGTTTATTCAAAATATTCCGTTTCCATTTTCAGTACAGTATTAACGTTAGCTACTTAGCTTTTAATTGTTTTAACATGGATTACGAATTTACAAGAGAATCTTTAATAGCTACTATATAAGGAGAAAACAATCGAATGAAGAGAGGAACCTTAGTTATCACTGAAAGACAAAATAAAAAAGCAGCTATTACTCAACCAAGACCCTATACTAATTAAATCTCTTAAAGATATGAAAAGATAATTTCAAATATCAAATGTCAAATCCCAAATTTCCTTTTACGTTTAGAGAACATGAAGCTTTTTCTAGCATCTAGGCGAGAGGCCTGCTCCTTTTTGGGGTGTTTACGTTCCCACCTACACTATAAATACGCTCTCACTCGACTGATGAGGGAGGGGCCTGATAATTATTTGCTTGAAAATCATGATATAATGAAGCCTCTGGCTTTTTTATTGCCACACCACATGAAGGATTCACTCTGTAGCAGTCATCTACATTGTTTTCGTAGAGCCTATCTTCTCTTTTTTCACAGATTGCAAATTGATTATCTTTGCTCCTTGATTACTGTCTCTTCCGTTTTTTCGATGGGGTTCCTCTGTGCTGCTTTTTTTGAATTTTAATCTTTAGATGTTGTTGTGCAGTGTCGGCGGATGACTTATTAAAGCTCTAACAAATCCAAACCTCTATCCTTAGTTAGGTTTTTTGCTGGAAGATCCACCATTGTCACTATCAGACCAAAATGCTGTTGCCGGGGTTGCTTGATTAACGGGCAGCTCCCATTCTGTTGACATTCTGTTTTTTGTCACGCGAGCAATCTCCTCGGTTAAGCTATACGTTAAATCGCATTCTAGACAGAATTCATCGTCGAACGATGCCATCTTGTAGGGGTTTCAGCTAGCTTAATTGATTTCCAGTTAGAACACTTTTATTTTTTACACAGTTGCTCCACGCAAATCACTCCGATGAAGCACAGACCCAGGCCTTTAAATGAGGGGATTACAATGTGGAGTTAGGAAAAACACAGAGATAGAAGAAGGAACTGTCCACAGAACAGGTAGGCAGGAAAGAAGGAACACACCACAGCGAACCTAGTTCTGGAGGTTACTAATACTCAACACAAAACTCAATGTGCCCGACACAGCACCCCTTGCAAACGACGGGCGTCCGTAAAGGTGCGCGGTACGCGAGTGGAAATTCCCTCGAGCACTTGCCGTTGTAGTACCTATAGAAAAAAAGATAAAGCACCAACAACGCGCCGCAACAGATAGCAGGAGTCAAGTGAACTAGAAGGTACAGGACAGTTTATAAGCTTTTAGGCCTTTCCACTCGACCCTATCAAAAGTCCCGGTGAAACAAGAAGCCCCCCCAGATTGAGGCCATACTCCATAAGGAAGGGCGGATCGGATGAAGCCCCTTGTATAGCTGGAGTTACTGAGAAGAGGAAAAAAGGTCTCTCAGTCTAAACAGAACTCGCCAGTTCTTTTGAAGCCGGCCCTAGCAAAACCGTTACTGATGTGAGGCTAACAGGACATTTTTTGGTTTATGTTAAGGCAAGGATGTTTATATTATCAACAGGAGAGACTGAAGACCGTCTCGAAAGACGATAGGGAATTTAGGTGTCTTTGAGGAGAGGGAGATTTGTGTTGGGTTTTTAAAGATTACAATTACCACCAGGTTAGAGGCGACCCCACCCGGAACAATTCTATCCAGATCAGGTGAAATGAATCGGAAGATTAAGACGAGAGCCAATCTCTAGAAGTAAAAGAGGGAGCAAAATTGAAATGAGTTGAAGGAATGAAGGTCGAGTCATTGGCAATAAGTGGATAGAGTTAGCATGTGACAGGTGAGGAAGATCATTAATGAAAGCGAGGAATGAACGTAGGAATATAGCGAACCTGAAAAACACACCTTGACGGAAAAGAAGAAGAAGAAGTCGCCCCATCAACACCAGCCGATATTGAGCGATTTTTGAATGAAAGCTGGACAAAGATAAGCAAAGAGAAGAAGGAACCACAAGGAGGGTGAGCATGGAGAGGCAGTGACGCGGCGCCATACCTGGTCAATTGGCTTTGGATATGTCAGCGCCACCACGCAAGTCTCCCGTAGTTCGTAAGAGAGGAAAACCATAAAGATTCTCGTTAATTGGCAAGTATGTCGCCAGTAGACCTCGAGCGCCGAAAGCCATAAGGCGATCGGAAAGAGTGTGAATGAGATTCCTAAGGAATGGCTCTAAGAAGTGAGAGGTTGAGCA
Organism: Trachelipus rathkii; assembly: GCA_015478945.1. Lineage (NCBI taxonomy): Eukaryota > Metazoa > Arthropoda > Malacostraca > Isopoda > Trachelipodidae > Trachelipus > Trachelipus rathkii. The sequence goes on from JABUQX010101715.1 coordinate 24,128, forward strand.
AGGGTTTTTCAAAGATCTTAGGACTAGAATACACAGTTAGTAGAGATATTAGGCAATAGTTAGAGGATTCGAGTGAGCTTCCTTTTTTCGAACTAGGTTGGCATATGCGCGCTTCCAACACCTGAGGGAAAGTGCTATATTCAGCATGAGCAAATTTGTTTAACGGAGTTTTTAGGATCAGCCCTGTCCCCCACCTTCCTCCCCCCCAAAATCGGGGAAATATCACCATCCAGTCACTCGCTTCTTTTTTCATAGATTTCAGGAAGCCATGCACCCGATCAAATGTAATCAAGGGCAAGCATAGGACACCTGAGAGGAGAAAAGGAGGAAGAGGAATGCCAGACTCGTCAAGGTTGAGTTAGAGGAAATTAGGAGGCCAAAGAGATTAGGCCTTCTCAGTTGCGAGTACTTAGCACAGAACCAATCAGCGGCGATAGAGGAGGAAAGGATGATTTCAGAAGTTGTTAGAGATTTGGCAAGATTCCAGAAGATTTGTCAGTAGGGGAACAAGGAGGTCAGCGACTTTCGTTTAATGAATTTTGCTCGTCAAAGGTACCACCTGCAACGATTTCTAGCTGAATGATTTGAATTGGAGAACGAGAATTTTTCCAACCCGAGTACGCATTGTTCAGCCTGAACGGCCAGAAGAGAAAAAAATCAGACATGGATTTTGAGGAGAAAGGAAAAAGATTTGTGAAGAAGGAAAGAATATGCTCCAGAGTCTAGGATTAGAGCTCCCACGTTAGCGGCAGAAGCTGAAGCGTCCTCAGAGTCAAAGCAGTCACTCCAATTATATTAGGTAGAAGCAACGCAATACCCCCCAATCGGCTGATTCAAAGTGACCAGAAAACGAAAGGGCACCTGTTGAAGAGAAAAGTATTTAAATTAGGAGTACAAGGTTGTGGTCAGATTTACCAGATAGGACGAAGTGGTTGTTTTCTAGAAGAGAAACACTAGTGGTGAACCATGGTCAATGTGGTGTTCAGAATTTGTTGGGACGATCCGGAATGTGTGTATGTTATTTAATCAGTTTGCTCCAGATCGGTGAGAATACTAAATGATTGTCTTCCTCTCCACCTAAATCTGTATGAGAGAACCCCAACCATTCAGTGCTGTACATTGAAATCCCCTAACTAGAGGACCTCAGTATTGGATGCAGAGGTATAACAGTTTCGTATAAGTAGTTAAGGAAGTAAAAAGGTATGAAAATCTGTTCTGTTAGGAGAACAGTAGCAAGAAAGCACAAGATTATTGTAGTAAAGGAAGAAAGATTTTTAGCCACAGAACATCGAAGTAAGGATATTCGAAGATCTCTCGAGACGTGTATAGAGTGTTTATGTTTACTAAGCACATACTCACCTTTCAGATCGGAAATTATAAAATAAGTTATAGTTGGATATATTAAACGATTAGAGGATGAAACTTCCTTAGCAATCTGAGGTCTCAGACCAGAGCAAATCCTCTCTCTTT
>JABUQX010101716.1:0-20000 GCA_015478945.1 Trachelipus rathkii
TAAATTAATTAAACTAATAGTAATAATTAATTAATATTCATATTAAATATTAATATCTATATAATTAATTTTGTATCTCCATATTTTCCAACATCAGTGTTATACATATATATAAATATATATAATATATATATATATTAATAATTATTATAAATGTTTTTTTATATTGTAAATACATAATATTAATCTCGAAAATTTTAGTATATCTTTTCTATATCTAATTATAATACGTATATATATATATACACTATGAATCAAAACCTTCTTATAAAAAACCGCCCACCTACTTGAGGTACCAACTGCTGAGAGGTTCAGATATTCAAAAATCTTTCACAGGTAGAATACCTTATGATACGTAAATAAATGTTCTAGGCGCGAAATGGACTAGCTAGATAATGAGAAATTATCTTTTTTTTTTTTTTTAGGTTAGTAGTTTAGTAGTTAATAGGATTAGCTTCCAGCTAAGGCATAGATTTGGAGTATTATTAGAGGTTATAAGGTTTAAGCTCAGTTCAATTAGCTCAAGTTTTGAGTAAATTATGATTTTTTTTTTAATTAGATTTATAAAAAATACTTATCAATACGTTATCTCGTTTAATTTATATTCTACTATAATCATAAAGAAATACGTTATGACCGTACATATCAATCCATATAGTTAGATAATAAAATATAATATATATATAAGGATATTTGAATTACGCAGTTAGAATAAGTAAGTTCCGTTATAAAATAATAAATTAAATAATAATAAAATATATTACTTAATTACTATTCTACCAAAAATTGCAATTCACTCCTCAAATTCCGCCCCGTTATACACAAGGTTATTTAGTTTGATAATATAAAGATCTTATAATATTAATAAATTATCAGTTTAATATTACTGATAGATGACTGTTAAGTACTATATAAAGTATTATTACAATAATATTACTTATAATATATATATATATATATATATTATTATATATTATTATAATTAATTCTAATATATTATATATAATTAATTATACTATATATATATATATATATATATATATATATATAATCTAATAACATAATATATTATATATATATTATAATATATATTAATATAATATAATTATATATATATATAGTTAATAACTCACTTAATTTCAGTTTCAGGAACCTTATTATTATACTCGTGATTTAAAAAAAAATTAAGCATATTTACATATTAATTAATATTTAGTTCTAAGGGGTGAAATGAAAAATAATAAAAAAATTCATTTTATTTATTTCAGGTATAGTATAAAAATCACATTTATATAATAAAAAAAATTCGCATGAGTATTGAATACTATTAAGTGATTATAGGATGTATTATTATGAGGTATTATAGGTATATACTATATCTAGTGTTACGTAATAACTCTTTCCTGGAAATAGTTATATTTTATTTTATTTAAATATCTAGACGTTCCTAAACTGAGTCAAATAAAAAATATTCCATTTCATACCTACTACTAGTAACTATATATCAATATTCAACCTATTATTATTTAACATGTATACCTATATTATGCTTGATTATATATGATTATAGTATCAACCTATATACTTATATGGGGAAATAATAGATATATATTATATATATAATTATATCATATATATATATATATATATATATATAATATTATAAATATATATATTAATATTATATATATATATATTATATATATCTATATATATATAATATATTATATATTACTATATACTATCATACTATATATATATATAACTATATCTATATATATCTCCCATATATTTATATATATAATACTTATTCTATATATATATATTATACTATATATATTATATATACATATATTATATATATATACTATATTATTACTATACTATGTTATTACCTATACTTATATATATATATATCACTTATATATATATTATATATATAATATATACTATATATTATCTATATATCTATATATATATATATATTATACTATTATATATATATATATTATATATATAATATATATTCTCAGCTGCCCTTGGTTTCCCAGAAATGGGGGTGTGGTGCACAAACATGCACCAGAAACAACAGCTTAGAAGACCATGACCCGACCCGCAAGAAAAAATGCCCCCACAACCTTCATACGATTAAGTGCAAGACCGTCACGGCCAAAATCTGCCCTGAAGCTTCTCGTCAATATCAGTGTTCATCCCCTGGGTCAGGTATACAACTCGCAAAATCACGTCATTTACTCAATTATGCACCATTCCCCTCTTTTGCGCTAAATTCACGTTCCTCTCCCTCAGACACTTTCTAACTGATTTAATCTACTTTTTCTTCTGTCTCCCAGCCGGTCGATTCCCAACACACACTCCCCTCTATATACCCGCTTAACCAACTGACTATCAATCCATCTTTTCCATATGACCAAACAATCTAAATTCCACATTTCAACGTCTTGCTTCACACCAATCACATCCTCCCTAACATACTTATTCCTTATTTTATCAATTCTTTTCACACCTAACATGACCCTAAGAATATCCAACTTAACAGACAACCTTAGATATCTAATACCCATACAATATTAATAATGATAGCAACATATTCTCATGCAGAACCCTTGCGCAACTTAGATTTAGTCCCTTTGCATTCACGAAATATTTAATTGCACTAGCTACCATCTTACCATTCACAACTTTCCTACAACACTCTGCATCATCCTTTTCCTTTTCATCCAACATATATCCTAAGTATTTAAACTCAGATACTTGCTCCAATTGCTTACCATCCAACATGATCTCACACCGTGGCCTCTCCTCACCCACCACCATCACGTTACCTTTATCTGTATTTACTTTCGAATCCCTTCTGTTACAAACCCTGCTAAACCCCTCAAGTAATTCTCTCAAACTTTCTTCAAATTTTCACACAAAACAAATCATCTGCGTACAATAAGCAGGACGCCCCCATTCACTTCCATTCTCCATCAGTCTTATCCTCTCTCATGCCACCCCCCTACCTTTATTTCTTTCATTACCCCATCCATTTATAAATTAAAAAGTCATGAAGACATAACACATCCCTGCCTCACTCCAATATTAGTTTTAAATCATTCACCCTTAATTCCATTTATGCTTACTCACGCTTCACTACCAACATGCATACATTTAATTCAAATCAAAAGCCTACCATCAGCACCATAGAGAACTAACACCTGCTACAGAGCTTTCCTATTAATTCCATCATAAAACCTAAATACAGTTTGTTCTTCTTCTCTCTCATTTTCTCACTCATTTTCTTCAATGCAAACATTTTATCTACTCATTATCTACCAATTGAGAATGAGCCTTGTTCTTTAGCAATCAGCCCGTCAGTTAATCAACACACTTTTTCACCAAAATGCCAGCATATTTCTTCCCTAAAACACTTCCCAAAAAATATTTATCCCTATAGTTTCTTACAGTTCCCATTATCATCCTTACCCTTATAAAAGAAAACTATCACTGCTCTCCTCCAGGGCTTCGGAGCTATACACCTCCACAAACCCTTTGTTGCACAACTTCCATTTCCATTCAATTGAAGTCTCACATCCATTTTTGAATATTTCACCGTAAAATCCATCTATACCTTCCTGTTTACCATTATTCAACTTCTCTATCCTCTACCTATTCACTGTCGCCTCTTCATCACTGTCAATGTTATCTATCTCATCAATCACGAATGCACCCATCCCTATTCATTATTCCTTTTTGAAGATTCCACCTTCCTCTCTTTATTAACCTTTAACACTTCCCTCTAGAACAGCTTCTTATTTCTTTGTAAATCTAAATTCATTCTCCTTCCAAACTGTTTATTTAATTTTTTTTCTGTTACGTAGTCAACTTTTACCCTTCCCCTTTTCCTTCATATGTATTTCCATAAACACCTTTCTTTTGAACCCTTATCAATTAGCTTTAGCACATTCAAGCCACGCCTCTTTCTTAATTCTTAAGAACTTTCACAACCTTTAATTCCCCGTTCACTATTGGCATTCTTACTTTCCTACTCTTAGAACAACACCACATACTTTTTCCTTGCTCCTCTAGCACAAGCTTCCTTTATTTGCTTCCAAATTTTCTCAGTTTCATCTTATTACACATTTTACTGAGTTATTTTCGTAATGGCTCTAACATATCCTCTTCATCCTACTTCTCTCAATACATCCCCATGTCACCTCCACTCTATCTATGTTACTTCAACCACTCTAATATTCACCTCTACCGACACTTTCTTCTCTTTTTTCTTTTCTCTCCATCTAATGTACCATTCAACATACTAAACTTAATTTTAAATATAAGCTCTACAATATTGTAGACAAATTAAACACACGTGAGTAACTCAGATCCCCAATCCACTCTCATTCACTTATTTATATTTCAATTCTAATAATGCTACATTTCAACCACTCATCTTTACCAACTCATAATCATTCTACACTTATTCTCCTATTCTCAATTGCGCGACCACCGGCGTCACTCTCTCCATCACACACATATATCTTACAACAACTCTTTTTTATCAATTATAATATATTTCAGTATAAGTACCTTAATATACACAGTACTCACTCCTATAATTGTAATAAATTATTTATCACGTTTCATCTAACAATGTGTCCTTTAAACTTAAGTAAACCAGTAAACTCATAGTTGAGTTTCACCGTATTTCATTTATATTATATACCTATAATGTAAATATATAATATATACTATATACTACTAATTAGATATGATCCTTCACCTCATCAACTCTCATAGACAAGCATTAGTTGACTGTATCATAGAGCTTTATTCTTCACTATAAATTGACCGAGTCATCAGCCTGGTTATTCTCTAATCTGCGAGTGTGCCATCTACGTGAACATATTGATTTTATATTTCATATACTATATTACTCTGAATCGTAATGTTCTTTTACACTCCAGCTATGTATGATAAGTGTCTCCTTTCTTTTAAATAAGCAGGAGCTTTGTTGTTCATTAATGGTATCGTAATTATGCATGTACTCAGAGAGCTCTTTACATCTCGCGGTATTCCCCACTGTTGAACGAGAAAACTATGAGCATTCAAGTTCAAGACTGTATAATATGAGTAATGTAAGTTTCAGCATCACCTTGTTTTTCGCGGGATATCCGGCAGAAAAGGGTACATAAGATTGGAAAATCAATATCAAGTTAATCTTTGTCAAGTAACTGGCAAGTAGACTGGAGACTGATAAGTAAGAACCCTGATGTTATCAAGATGGTCTGCGTTCTTGTGATAGAAGCCAACCGAATAACCATTAGAGAGAAACAAAATGGGAGAAAGTAAATGATCTCGGAATTGCTTACTGCTCATCGCAAGTAATTTTACTGTCCAATACCATTCTCAGAGACACACTATTTTATCTGCATACTTGGGCAAAGGCAAGGCTGCCCACAAAATTGTACTCTAGTTGTTATGCTGAATCAGCACACTTATCGGCGCACCCTACTGAATAATGAGATTAGCAATGCATGTTTTCTGAAGAATTTAATGAATGGTTCTTAATATAATACTATAATAGGGAGGAATACAAAAAAAAAAACTTTTTTAAGATAATGTATGACTATCATAGTGACAGTCTTCGAAGCCATGAGCGATTATAAAAGCGTGACATCCTAAGCATAGTGAAATTCATGTTAATTATTTTATACTACCGTGGGACAATGTTAGTGCCCATTGCGATTACGCAGCAGAAGCTCAAGCTGTCTATAGCAATACTACCTGGAAATACTTTGTTGTTATTGTGGTGCAGTTTATTGTAGGAGGTTAAACTTGTGTGAGACAGAGGAGTGCACCTATAAACACAACACCTTAGCTTTATTTTGGAATTTTTTGTCAAAAAATAAAATCTAGCAGATGCAATAACCTCTCAACTCCTCGGACACAAAACATTTTGGTGTCTTGCTGTTCATCAACTGAAGAAGAACGAAATGTTTTGATTTGAAATCAATGAGATTATGTTGAGGTATCAAAGCAACTGTTGACAATACTGAATATAATCTTTGAAAAGTACCCCAAGAATGAAATGGTATTGGATTAAGTGAGTGAATTGTGAAATTATATTCAAGACTGCGGAGCCAGAGATGGTGCTGTTAGCTGGAGCCGAAAGGTTTAGAGTGAAGTCGAAATTGGAGCCGAAACTTTTTTAATGGTGAAGTCCGGAACCGGAGGAGCAATATTTTTTTTACTATTAAATAAAAGGCTTCGGAGCCAGCTGCAGTGCCAGTGCCAGTGCCAGTGCCGGCGGTGCCAGTGCCAGTCGGAGCCAAGATGCTAGAAGCCAGAAGCCAGAACCAGAAGCCAGAGCCAAAGCCAGAGCCGAGCCAGAGCCAGAGCCGAGCCAGAGCCAGAGCGAGAGCCAGAGCCAGAGCCAGAGCCCGAGCCAGAGCCAGAGCCAGAGCCAGAGCCAGAGCCGCATATATTGAAATGAAACGCAGTAGCAGAAATATTTTAAATCAATTGTAGTAGAGGCCTGAAAGTTCAGAGTCAAGTATTTTTAAAATAATTGAATCCGTCTTTTTCGTGTAGGAGTGTGGAGCCATGAGAATAAAAACTTACCTGACTCCGCAGCATTGTTTACAAGCATATCTCTATGCTCTAAATTGAGATTATATAGCATCAAAAACACTCACAAGCTCACATTTTATATATATACTATATATATTACTTTCTGTATATATATATATGATATCTAGTATCACTTATAAGATATATACCATTATAATACATATAATATATAATATATATATATCCATAACAATAGATTATATATATATATACATACTATATTATATATATCATTACTATCTACAATATTAGATAGATAGATACTAATACTAATACTAATACTAGAGCTATTGCATATATATATATCTATAATATTATATATATATATACTCATATATATTATATATATCTATCTTATATATATATATATCTCCTATATATATATATTATCTATATAGTAATATATATATATAATATACATATTATATATATATATCTCTTACATAATGATATCTATCTCTCTCTCTCTAATACTATCTCTCTCTCTAATATTCAGCTCTCTACCCTTACTCAACTCCTATCATATACAATATACTATCCAATTTCAAATGTATTTCTACTCTCTCTCTCCTTCACTCTTCTCTATTTATACTCATCATACTCACTCTCTCTCTCTCTATTATATCCGCTCTTACTCTTAAATTATTCAGTTTATATTGACAAATAAAAACGTCAATTTAAGACCTAAAATTTTTAAAGCCAATTTTAAGTATAAAAACTAATAAATTATTATGTATAGATATTTAAAATCAGATAATGTTTAATATTGAGAATATCACATATGTAAATTCTTATAAAATGAATTAATATATATTTATATATAAACTTTTCAAAAAAATTAATTTTTTATTATTAATTAATATATAATTATTATAAAATTATGAGATAATTAATTAATATTATATATTATATATTTAATAATTATATATAATATTAATATATAATATATATATTATATATATATATATATATATATATATATATATATATAATATATTATTTATAATAATTAATATAATATATAATTAGTCATCGGTAAAATATGTTATATTAATTAGCCAAAGTATATACTATAGTTAATGTATACTATCATAATATATTATTCTATTTATAATTATTGAAAACGAAAATTAAGAAGTAATAGAATATACATTTGTAATGAAAGAACCTTTTTGTTATATCGATTTTATTTTTACAAGAATTAATATAGAATATATCTATTTTGTGTTGCTATTAGGAGTCATACACTCTACGTCCTCTGGGGAGGTAACTTTAACTCAAAAAGCCAAGAGGCAGTTATTTCATAATAAGTAGCAAAACAACTAATAGCTGGTTTGACTGTATGAATTTAAGGTCTCCGTTAGCATAAAATAGATTATATTGACATTACGTGGACTTAATCCAATATCGAACCTACAACCAAAACCCGTGTATGTGGAAGAACACTTACTCACCATGCCTCTAATACTAGTAATTGGATCGAACACCCTGCATGCAAGAAGAAGATCACTCCTTTCAAAACTCCGAGGCATGATAATAGTCAGAAAAGGTAATGTGTACTCTAGAAGACATAATACCCTTTACAAGAAATGCATTATTCGGTAAGTCACTATAAGAAACCCTACAATTAAAAAGTTCGTTACAGAATATAAGGTAGATATTCATATATAGAAAAGGATGATTAAGATAAACTAATATACTAGTCTAACATACTGGTTACACTACTTGAGGAAAGGAAGTACAGTATTAAACAAACTACGCTGGCAGTATCGATCACCAGCAGGTATACCAGAGCAATATAAGAGAAAACTCACAAGCAACGCATGTAAAACGAAGAACAAACTCTACCACTGCTAATACTAACTAATAGGCACTTACCAGCCTCAAGTTTATTGTTTACTTTTCAACGTCTCTATTAAGTATACCAATTTTTAAGGTAAACGAATACCTTCATACAACACGCAAAATGAGGTAGGAAAATGGATAATACAGTCTACACTGTTAATATCCATATATATATATATATTATATATATACGTGTTACCAGCCTCAATTTAAGGCGGTTATATTTCACCATCAACACAATGAATAACTAAACTACTATCTCCTATCCGAGAGAAAGGAACTCACAATCTTCGCGAATGTTTTATACTGTCTCAAGATGATAACACATACCATTTCTATAAAAACACACTATAACCAATATAAGCTACATCTTACAGAAAAACTTCTATCTGAGTATTTTAAATAGAACATTACGCGAATTCATGATGTCTGAACCATCCCGTACTAGTATAGATAAAATCTGACGTCTAAACAATCGCCCGAGTAAACTTGTCTCTGCTATAGATCTAACTTCGAGACTAACTGATAAAATATTACGGTATCCATTACATATCGCGAGCTGCGATATAATATCATCTGAAGAAATGATATCTACAACATTTAGAAATAACAATACTGAATTTATGAACTTTATATGTGATCAACATAGAAATATTGTGATAACTATCAACAAAAGATGGATACACTAGAAATGATAATAGTATATATATAATTTAGATTATTTATAATTATAAATAATATATAATTGAATTAAATTATCTATATATAGAACGAATTTAAGTATAAAAGTAAAATATATTCTTATATATATAATATATACTTTTTTTTTTTACTTGGTTTATGAATGCTGTGACCTTTGGTTTAAATTGATTGTAGAAAGTGGTTACCAGTAACTATATTTATTTTTTTTTTATTTTTATTTATATTTATTTTTTATTTTTTTTTTTTTTATTTATTTAATTTCATGGTTGTACTATTTATTCCTAGCTATACCTTTATCATTTTATATTAGTAAACTATAATTAGATTATATCTATTTTGGTGTTTTGCGTTTCTATGTAATGAGACGCGAGTGGAACAAATTCCAATATAAAGTTGATTATGTTTATATATATCATTTTAATATATGTGGAAATGAAACTGAAAATGCTTTGTAACACTGACATCATTTTGTTATAGAAAGCTTTTCTCAATACAATTTTGCTTAGCAATAAAACTAGACAGTTACTTATTAAATGAGTTTTCAAATTAAAATTTCCATCTCTATACTATACCGCGCTTTGTATTTTGTACACTATTATATAGTGTAATTACTACATTAAATACTTTCATTCAGAGAATTCGCGCCCACGAGAACTATTATCACAATTACACACTCTATACCAATGCTATCTCTTAACATTATATCTCTCTATCATTGATCTTCATATATTAGACCTGATACACCTTATGATCTATATATCTGTTCGATCGCGAGCGTAAATTATATTAAACAGAGTATCTCTGAGAAGAACCTTATTCTGCCCATATACATAAAGAATTATTAATGCAGATTCTTTGTATAATGGATCATATGTTAACAAGAGATTTGAACCAGACATCACGGTAGATAAAATTTTTACAGGAAACCTAACGGATTGTTGTCGTTATGCGCGAGATGTATGAGGCAGTTGAATTGCACCATGCCAGTACTCAACAACTTCGCGCTGTACAACAGAATGTTACCTTCTATAAAATCTCACAGATGAGATAATGATGTAACGTATATTCTTACTGAATTTGTACTATCACGACTATGATCTTCGCGTATCACGTCCAAACGATGATGGATTCGTCTTCGCAGTGGTTCCTCAATGCGAATGAATGATTCCGAGCGATCAGCAAAAATGGCTCCATAATCGGATGATGTTTGATATGACGACCTAACTACACCGATGAGTCTGGCACACAACTCATCATCTACTAAATTGTCAACAGTCGAGAACGAGACTTGTTTTATAATAGTGATCACATAGATTCACGATTTCCATCTACTCTGCGCGAGAGGGTATGAGCAACTAAAGGAAAGAACGTTACCAAGTGATATATATAATAGGTAATACTTCGTAATATGCTAATTTAATATCTATATAAGTGGCGTTATAATATGAGACTCCGTCTATTAAGGGAGACACGAAGAGTTGTTCATTTATATTCGCTTCGTTAAAATATTTTGTGTTCTCAGATAAATTTGCCATAGTTTTTAAATATATATATATATATATACTAAGTATAATAATAGCACTATTCTATATTACAGAAAAACCAAATAAGTATAACTGAAATGTATGATAGAACGTTTTTATCGTATTATTAGTCTTTATTATTTTTTTATTATAGAAAAATATTTATTATTTACTATATTATTGTAATTATTCATATATAATAAGTTTTCTTTTTATATAATTAATTAATGTAATTATTAACAACAATTATGATATATATATATATATATAATAGATTGCGTTATCATAATAATATTTTCCTTAATAAAAGTCTTTTCGTTTTATATTTAGTAATAATAATCATTATATTTCATTGACATATTGTAAATGCATTTTTTGGCGGTTCTCTTTCTTTGGCAGGCTTTTTAATAAGGTTGATGTTTCGTTTGTAAAATGAAAACTTTACTCGGTTGCAGGTAACTTTAATTATAATTAAATGTTATTAGATAATTATAAATTCCTTCGCATTGAGGTTAAAGAAATTCAGCGACTCGTTTGAATATAATTTGAATGTAAATTTAATATAATAACCAAAAACTAAAGCTGTCAGAAATATGTGTAATCAAATTAATTATAATAAAGAGTATAACATATTAATATAATAGGGATATAAATACAACTACTGTGGTCAATAGGTCACCAAGTTTCGCGTACCAAAGTGAAAATATAAAAGATGCCCTGATCGTGAAAGAGGCGAACTATAGCATTGTAGCCTGTCTAATTAGGCCTCAGCGTAAAATGGAATTCACTACAGGGACTTTACTATAAAAGAATACACTCAAACGTAGATAACCCATTAGTCGTATAAAGGTAACAAGAAAAATAGGATAACATATATATCACCTAAACACTTATATATATCTCACCTTATAGTCCACTTATAATATAATATATATATTAAATATATATATATATGTTATATTAATATATATATATATTTATATATATATATAATGTATAATATATATATTAATATATACGGTTCAAGTTTGTATTATTTAGATAGATCATACAAATTTCTTGTATCACAATATAAATGAAATAACACTAAAAAAATAATGGAGGTATAAATTAAATCATTAATTGATTTTTGAGAAAATATAACTAACTTTTAATATGTATACAAAAATATTATTTTTTATTTAGATATATATATAAAAGAAAGCCAATGATGATGTCTCAAAAAAAAGGTGTCTAGAATCTAATCTTATATAATTAATATATATAATATATATATATATAATATATATATATATATATTATATATATATATATATATATTATATATATATTATATATATATAAATATATATATATATATATATAGTATATATATATACTATATAATACTATATATTTATATATATTAATATATATATATATATATTAATATATATATTATATATATATTATATATATATTAATATTATACATATATATTATATATATATTATATATATATATATATATATATTATATATATATATATCATAGTATATAATATGTATATATATAATATACTATATTAATATATATATATATAGTTATATAATATTATATATATATATATATATATATAATATATATATATATATATAATATATATATATATTATAATATAATATATATATATATTAATATATATATATATTAATATATAGTAATATATTATTAATATATATTAATATATTAATATATATATAATATATACTTAAAGAATTATAATCTAGCTTTTTTGATATGACACAGCGTAAATGACTAACTCGCCATCCATTTAATTCATGACGCAAACCAGCTCATTGGAAAATAGAATTTTTAACATTGTTTTTAACCTTAAAATTATGTGTGTCGAGCAGTGGTAATAGCCTATATACAAGGGGGGATATGTTTTACATCCTATTAAGCTCACGAGCGCGTTTTCGCTCTATATATATGCGCGAACGCGCCGCGATACGACCACACATGAGTTATCTAATATACTTACAAATTACGTAAAGATTGTTAGCGCAGACGCTAAAGGATTTGTAAATGAGTATGGTGGTAAGATTAAATATTATACAGTCAGAATCACACAGAAGATGTGAAAATAGAGTAAATTTACACAGAACATGAGGTAGAGCAGGTAAGTAAGGAGCACGCGCAAGAAATGCTAGTCTGGAGTTATACCAATATCAACACACAAAACTCATAGTATGCAGTAATATACATAGCACCCCTATGTTTGGACTACTGAAGGGCGACGTTAAGGTGGTGGTATCGACTGGGTGTAATAAAGTTTATCAGATGCACCTGCCACTATAATACTGAGAGAGTATTATCTAATTAAGAAATATAGAAAATAAAAGCACCAACATCGCACTATATATATACCCGCAAAGTTAGATGAGGGTCAATGTATGAACTGGTAAAATGTATATAGTATATAGAGACATTTAAATAAGGCCTTTTAGGCTCATATTAGATACTCGCGACCTAATATCTAAAAGGTATGGGTGAAACGCTAGATGACTCTCTATATCCCCCCCAGATAATGAGAGTATAGTAACTCCATACAAAGGGCGGATGAGGCCTATGTATTATATGATGGAGTAACTTGAGATAGAAGGGAAAAAAAGTCTTACGGCACTAGTTAACAGAAACTCCTACAGTTCTTTGAGGCCGAGCCCAAGCAAACCATTACTGTGTAATGTGTAAGGTATTCCAAGACATTTTTAATATTGTTGTATGTTAAGGCCAAGGATGTTTATTAATTTGTCAACAGGAGAAGACTGAGTAAGAACGTACGATAACGATAATGAAAGGTAGGAAAGTTGGAAAGTGTAGTACTCACTTAGAGAAGGGAGATATTTGTTGAAGTTGAGTTTTTATTTATAAGAGTGAGAATGAGAAATTATCACAAGGATCTAAGAAGACCCCCCCGGAAATTCTATCCAGATCAGCGAAGTATATAGAAAACTACGGAAAGATTAAGATCAGAGAAGTACAATTATCTAATGAAGTAAATAGAAAATGAGAGTAATGATATAAATTGATATGTAAGTTGAAGAATGAGGAGTCGAGTCATCGGCCATATGAGTGAATAGAGTTAGATGTTAAGGTGAGAAGATCATGATCATTAATTGAAAAGTAGGATATAAAAGTAAAGGAGATAAGTACACAGAACCCCTGAGGAAACTATATATATATTTATTTATATATATATATACCACTATTTAACAGAAAAGGAAGATAGTAATTTTACGCCCTATCAACAACAGCACGTATTTAGAGACGAATTAGTAAAGAAACTAACCATTAAGTAAGTACTAAATGAAAGAAGTGAAGGAAACCCACAATAAGGTAGGGTGAATAGAAGCACTTTGGAGAGCGATATGACTAGCGGTGCATATATACCCGGTAAAAAGCTTTGGATATATCTAATGAGCCACTCAACTGCAAAATGTACTCTACCCGTAGTTATATCCTATAACAGGGCGGTAAAACATAAATATCAGTATAAGAATGGGATAAAAGGTATATCTCAGTAGATCCTCTGAGCGTCCGAAATAAGCCTGAGAGTATCATGGCGATGGAAAGAAGTAAATGATGATTTCCACAGATTGATCATAAGAAATATAGAGTTGTAAATGAAGAGTTATTATCAATAGATCTTTAGTAAAGAATAATACAAGTAAGAGCTATAGGGCGATAGTTAGAGGATCAGGAACGGCTTACTTTTTACGGTATAGGTTGGAATGACATGTGCTATGACTTACCAACACTGAGGGAAAGTGTTAGTAATTTATATGAGATGAATTAAGAGCAATATATAAGTTTGAATACGAGTGAGTGGCGGTGAATTAAGCACGGAAGCACACTCCTCTCATCATAATTCATCGAGGGAAGGTAATGCCAATCTATAATATATCGGGGCCACCTCGCACCTTATCCTTAAAACAGTTCCGTAGATTTCTTCTCAGGAGCCCATAGCATACAATCAGCGAATATCGAATGTATAATCTACAGGCCAAAGGCATATAAGTACAACCTTGAGTAAGTAGAGAGGAATGGAGTATATATATATATATAGAATGATAGGAATAGCCAGAATCGTCCAGTAGGTTGAGTTTATTAGAGAGGAAAATAGGAGTAGTCCTAGATAAAGAGATTTGAGCCTTTTCAGTTACAGAATTAGCAAAACAGAACCATCAGAAGCGAATAAGAGTGAGTGAGAAGTCTATAATGAATTTTAACACAGAATGATTTGTTTAAAAGAGATGAGGTTTTGGCAAGTATGTCGCAGAAAGATTAGTCTAGTAGAGTAGTAACCAGGAAGGGTTAGATCACGCTACACTTTCGTTTTGATGAAGCGTCACTTGCACTTCGTCACGTAAGAGTATCCTGCGCAATACGAGATTTCTTAAGCTGAAATGGAAATTAGCATAAGAGTGATAAGTAAAATGAGAATTATATTTTCCACTATATACCCGATACGCAACTGTATCTAGCCTGAATTGGCCAGCAGAACATAAAGCACGATCGATAGCCAATTGAGATATTAACTGAGGAGAGAAAGATTTGTCGAAAGAAGGTGAACCTGTGCTTATCCCATCAAAGATTACAGCTTCCACCTTATCTGAGAGTGTAGAAGTAGAGATAAGCGAGTTACAACCTAACCTGATGAACAAAGCAAGTTCATTCCAATTTAATAGTTAGTCACGTAATGAAGCATAATGGCTAGCAATGCCTCACCCCAATCGGTACCTACGATCAAAGTGCCAGAAAAAACTGATATTTAATGAGTAGCAGGATGGAAGTAACTGTATGGAGGCAAATAGTTAAATTATAAAATATTAAGAGATATATATATATAGAGTTGAGTGTGATCGAGTAATTTAACCGAATAGGTATATATATGTAAGCTGAGAAAGTGGTGTATTTTAAGAAGAGAAGGACTAGTGTTAGAAACATATGGATATCAAGTTGTGTTCTAAGAATTTAGTTAGGTCGATCCGGAATAGGTGTAGTGGGTTCTTAATTATAGTTGCTCCAAATCGTTGAGAATGCTGAACGAATTCGGCCTCGCATCCCCGCTTGTATATTATATATCAACCTAAATTGGTTATGTGAGTAGACCCTAACATTCTAGTTGATTATGTACATTTAGTAATAATCCTATCTAAATAGAGGAACAGCTCTCAGTATTATATGGATGAAGAAGATATAACAGTCTCGTGGAAGTAGTAAGATATTCAAAAAGGCGTGAGTCTGTTCTGTTAGGTAAAAGACAGTTATAAGCAAGATATTCACAAGATTATTGCATGTAGAAAAGAAAGAAAGATAATTTTAAAGACGAAAGATCAAAAAAGTTAGGAGATTCAAGATTCTCGAGACGTGTAACTGATATAGGATATAGTAGTTTATGTTTACAAGCACATACTTATCCAACCCTTAACGAATTATGAATAAGTTATAGTTGGATATATCTAAAAGTCGAGTAGTATAGAGACGAATTCTTAGTCATACTGTTGTACCTATCTAGTAACAAGAGCAAATAGGTTTAAGTTAAAGAGATTTAAGAGGTGATATTCCACGGATTCAATGTAGAGTTAGAGTGTAAGCCACGGAATGTTAGATAAGGTCAATAGAGAAGACCCCTAGCGCACTGTAGCTGACAAATCCGCCAATCATACAACTCACATCACACTAAACATCACAAACTAAAACAAAAAACAATCTAACCACAAAACATAAATCACAGAACAAAAAAGAGATAGGTTCTAAAATGTTCCACAACACTGAAAAAATAAAAAAATCGCAAAAACTAAAAACGATAAAACCGTAATTTAATAAATTATGTAAAATTATTTTAAAATAATCCAAAAGTTTAAAAACACTCACGCACAATTCCGCTACATATCACAAATTTACGAAAAAAAAAATTTACAATTATTCAAATAAAACTGAATAGATATAGCACACTTGTAATGAGATATCACACCCGCCAAACCATAAGAAGTGCGTTGCAAAAAAAAAAAAAAAAAAAAAAAAAAAAACAAACTTAAAATTTAAAAAAAGAAGAAGAAAAATATAACCTAGTGCTATCTAAACTACACAATTCCAAAAACTAACTATGACTATCTACCATTACTAAAAAGCTCGAAAATAAAAAATTAAATGCGTAATTCATGTACATTTGTTTTTATTAATTTCCAATATTTAAAAAACTATGATAGTTAAACAATTTAAAACAGGAGAGCACTCAATGTATAAACACATTTAATGGTAAAAAACCCACTAAAACATTGAACACTACTCATTCCATTGGAGCTCCGGTCAAACACAACCTATCCCACAGCAGTCTAAACTAAACTATAATATATATATAATATATATATATATATATATTATATATATATATATATATATATATTATATATATATAAATATATATATATATATATATATATATATAATATATATATATATATATATTTATATATTATATTTATATATATAAATATATTTATAATATGTATCTATATTAGATAAATATACAAAACATATATATACTATATATATATAATATTATATATATATATATATATATTTATATAGTATAATATATATACTATATATTATATATATATATATATATATATATATAATATATACTATGTATATATATTATTATATAAATATATATATATATATATATATATATATAAATATATATATATATTATACTTTATAATATATATATAATATATAACTATATTTAATAAGTAATATTATATATATATATAATAATATATATATATATATATATATAATTATATATATATATATATATATAATATATATATAATATATAGTATATATATAATATATATATATATATTTATATAATATATATATTATATTATATATATATATATAGTATATATATATTATATATATTATATATATATATTATATAATATATTATACAGAATTTAAAAAATAGCCATATCCTTTAAAATCATTATGAATAATTTCTTCCCCGTATTTTTTTTTCTTCGCCAAATGAATTCACATAGATATGAATTTATCACTTTTTTACAATCCTTTTCGTTTACCCGCTATTTTTTATACTTCAAAACGCTCCAGACTGCTTCTATATTTTGGGTGTAAGCCCCAGTAAATCAGGGATCCAGACAAAGTTTTTTACTCGTGGTTGACAGTTGAAATGTTTGAAAGATATCAGGCATTGTTTACGATATTTTGTGGGAACCCCAACCAATACTAATAATTGGTGGATTCCCTGGACTTATATTTTTTAAATGCAGTCCAATAAAGTATCTTCTTTCTATTTGGGATAACAGGACACACAAAAAAGCTATTGGGTCTCCCCTACATTATACCCATCGCCAAATAAATCACTGTTCATCTGAATAACCCGCTCCCTTTATTATTTTACGCAGGTTTGGGTTTTGACAAATGTTTCATCAATCTCTATAGTAATATTTGGTTCTCCAATCCTAGGAGAGTTTTTGAAGAAAGAACTACAACAGGCAATGCTACTCACACCTGTCTAAAACAATGACATTTTTGTAATCAGAAGTGAAGAATTTTAATTCAGAAAATGTAATAAAGAAAATAAAAATAGTCTTTGCTAAGTTTTCAATATTTTATAAATAATACTAAAGCATCCCAAAAAGTATTATTTACGTTTCTGCAATACAAGAAATCGTCCACCGGGAGACGAGAGACGCCTGACTGCCTGCCATCTTTTGGTTGGTTTCCCCCTATGGTAATTCCTTTAGTTAAGTAATACCAAAGTGTAAAAAAGGGAATTAAAATTATTCCTTTTTTAACCTAAAGGAATACCCAAGGGGGGTAAACCGCAAAAGATGGCAGGAGTCAGGTCTCTCGCTCCCAGTGGACGACGGGGGGAGACTTCGTCCCCCCTCGTGTCCCCCGTCGGCTCGAAGCCCCTAAATGGGGAAAATAAAAAAAATCTAAATAAATTCCGCAAAATATAATGCAAAAAAAAAAAAAACTTTTAAAAGATTGTTCCCAGGCTCTAAATCTATGTTATGACTTTCCTTCAAATATATATCTACTTCGAAAAGTCATCTAGATTTTTCTTGCTGTTATTATGGAAAACTTTACCTTAAACCTGCTCTCTCTTCTCTCGTCTTCTCTCTCTCTCTCTCTCCTCTCTCTTCTCTCTCTCCTGCGTCTCGTCTCTCTCTCTCTCTCTCTTCTCTCTCTCGCCTCTCTCTCTCTCGTTTCTCCTTCTCTACTCTCTTCACTCTCCTAATCTCTCTCTCTCCTCCTATAAATTTATATATATATATATATCTATATGATATAATATATATATATAGAATATATATAATATATAATATATATATTAGTATATATATATATATATATTATATATATATATATATACATATATTATATATATTATATATATATATATATATATATATATATATATATATATATATATATTATATATATATATATATATATATATATATAATATAATATATATATATTATATATATAATATAATGTATATAATATATTTATTATATGTATAGGTATATATATATATATATAATATATATATTATAATATATTTATAATATATATCATATATTATATATATAATATATATATATATATTATATATATATATATATATATATATATATATATATATATATAATATATATATATATATTATAATATATATATTATATCTCAGCGCTACACAAATAGATGTTTAATGATTAAATAAAAGTTTAACGATAACAACAGACAAGGACAAAAGAACTACAATGAAGAAAAAATGAAACAATAAAAAGGACAAATTATAATATTATAATGTTTTTGGAGGCTTCTTACAAAGTCAACAAAAAAATTGGTAGGGAAAATAAAAATGTTCCTAAATATGTTAAGGTAAAATAGGGGATTTTGTGAGTTAAGAATTTGTGACTTCAAACAACTGAACCTATAAATATATAATATATATACTATATTAGTATATATATTATATATAAATATTATATATATATATATATAAATATATATTTAAATATTTATAATTGTATATTAAATTATATATATATTATATATATATATATATATATATATATATAAATAATTATTTTCTTTCGCTAGATTATGCCTAATAAGTGTTTAATTAATTTTTAACTCGAAATAACTGTATTTAAAAGATTCTGTTTTTTCAAATTATATTTCTATATTCTTTAAAGTTACTTT
>JABUQX010101716.1:22500-25000 GCA_015478945.1 Trachelipus rathkii
ATATCCCTATGTGTGTGGGAGAAAGAATTGCACATCGTATATCCTGCGTGTCGTAGAAGGCGATTAAGGGACGGTGGTAGTTTGGTTGGCTGCACACTACCACCTATCTAGGAATGCTGATGCATGCCTCGGAGATGGTCGTGATCGCCGTAAATGGCTTCTAATTTTCGGCGAAATTGTATGAATCGTATGGGTACATGGAATGTCAGAGTAATAAATGTTGAGGAGAAGAGGAGAGAGGTGATGGATGTATTTAGAAAGGGCAAATTTGATTTGCTCGCTGTGACTGAAACAAAGATAAAATGAAACGGTGAAAATGAGTGGTTTGGTGTGAAATGTGTGTGTGCTGGCGTGGAAAGGAATGAGAGGGGGAGAGAAGGAGTTGCAATTTTGATGAGTGACTTGTGGTACAGAGTACTTTGGTGTGTGATGAGTACTAGAATTTCTAAGTGGTTAAGATTTAAGTTTCAAAAGGTCAGGTATGTGTGTGGGTTGTGACGTATGGTCCATCTGAGGGAAATGTTGAAGAGAGCACGATTTTCTGGGATAATCTGAATGATGTTTGATTGTGTTGGGGGATCTAAATGGTTGGATAAGTGAGCAGAAAAGAAATGGTATAACAGGTGGTTTTGGGGTGTCGGGAAAAAATGAGAATGGTGGAAGCTGATTAACTTTCGTGAGGAAGAGGTCTGTGTAAGTTAATACTACAAATACTAGTATACTAGAGTTGGGGTTTTTTTTGGTAGGTATGAGATGGTTCCGAGGGGAAAAGTAGATTGGATTTTGTGTTGGTGAAGAAAGGAGATGAAGTATGCTGTTGGATGTTAAATCAGTGAGAGGATTAGGAATGGATTATGGACTCATTATGTTGTTCCTATGTAAAATTAATTAGTGGGCTTGATGGAGAAGGAAGTTTTGATAAGGAAAAGAAGTGGGTAGAATTAAGTGAGAAGTTAAGTGAACAAGGTATAAAGGATAAGCATTAAGAGCGCTCGCAAGTAAATCAGTTTAATGTGAACAATTGAAACTGAACAATCTGGGACAAATGAAAGGAAGCAGATTGTTAGCAGTGCAAAGAAAGTATGTGAATGTGCTAAAGTAAGGAAGTAAGAATGTTAACAATGAGTGGTGGAATGAAGAGGTGGATGCAGCATTTAAAAGCAAAAAGGCGTGGTTGAATGTACTAAAGCAAAATAAAGTTTCAAAGAAAGATGTTTTTGAAAGTATATAAGGAGGAAAAAAGAAACTAAAAGTTGCATACGTTAGGAGAGAAGAAGAGGTAAATGAACAGTTTGGAGGAGGATGAATGGACTTACATGGGAATAGGAACCTCTTCTGGACAGGAAGCGCGAAAGGTTAAGATGAGAATAAGGGGGAACCTGCTTAGAATAATCGAATTGGGATGGTGCTTTTGTAACTGATGAAATGGAAGTGAGGGGAGTGGGAAAGAACACTTCGAGAATCTGTATAATATTAAAACAAATGAAGAGGTGATAGTAAAATGTGCTGTGATTTTGATGGTGCAAGAAGGAATAGGTATTTTGGGGATAGGTCATAAGCAAGGAGGAGGTAATGGGTGAGTGAGAAAGTTGAAGAATGGTAATTGGCATGTATAGATGAATATGGTGAAATGATCAAGACGGAGGGAAGATGGTAATTGATTCGATTGGAAGTTATGTTAATAAAGCGCTTATGGAGGGTATAGTTCCGAGAGATTGGAGGAGAGCAGTAGTAGTACCTTTTTAAGGGTAAGGGAGATAAGGGGACCTGTAGGAATTTTAGGGGAATTAGTTTATTGAGTGTTGTAGGGAAGATATATGCTGGTATTTTAGTCGAAAGGAATGCGTCGAATGACTGAAGGACTGATTGTGAGAACAAGGTGCGTTTAGGATTGGTAGAGGATGTGTGTGGATCAAATCTTTACTTTGAAAAAATAACTGAGAAAATGAGAGAGAAGAAGAATAAATTGTATTTTTTAGGTTTTATGATTTGCACAGGCGTTTGATGGATTTAATAGGATAGCCCGTGGGAGGTGTTAGTAATATAATGATGTTGTGGTAGGCTTCTGAATTGAATCAAAAGTACGATAGTGTGGCGTGTGTAAGAATAAATGGTGTAAAAAGTGATTGGTTATATTAATAGCCGAGTGAGGCAGGAATGTGTTTTGTCTCCTTGGTGTTATTCAATTTGTATATGGACGGGGTTATGAAAGATTAGAGATGGGGGTGGCAAGGAAATGGTGTTAGAATGAAGGAGAATGGAGGTGAGTGGGAGGCTGCCTACTATTATACTGCGGATGATTTGTTTTTGTGTGGTGAATTGAAGAGAGTTTTGAGAAGGATTGTAGAGTTTGGCGGGTGTGTAAAAGGAGGGTTTTGAAAGTAAACGTAGATAAGAGTAAGGGTTATGGTTGTGAAGTGGGACAGGCTTCGGTGTGAAGTTATGTTTAGATGGTGGCAGCTGGACAAGTGTATGATTAAATATTTAGGGTATGTGTTTG
>JABUQX010101717.1:0-2500 GCA_015478945.1 Trachelipus rathkii
CGTATTGCTAGTTCAATTGGGACAGGTGTTATCGTTTCGCATTTATCATTGAAACGCTTTCGTTTTTCGTTGCGCCGCTTCAATATATATATATATATATATATATATATATATATATATATCTTATATATATATATATATATATATATATATATATATATTCTTATATATATATATATATATATATATATATATATATATATAACACAATTTCATATAGTTTTCGTACGTATGCAAAGTTTAAAAGATACCAGTATTAGTATGGGTATATTTTGAGGTATCTTTTGGTAGCGAATTCCTTATAAAACATTCCCATATTTCCGTTAGAATTTCATCAAATCATATAAATCGTCCATGAAAGAATAAAAGAGTTTGGAATCATTTTTCATACGTTCCTTCCTTCCTTTACCACATTTGCATTTAGTAATTTCTTTTTCTAAATCCTTTTACACTTCCTTCGACAAAAAAAAAAAAAAATATTGTTTATATTTTCAATAACGACTAAAATGCTTGGTTATCGGTAGCAACAGCAAAAATGCCAAAAAAAGCTACAACTAATATATATATATATATATATATATATATATATATATATATATATATATATAAATGTGTATATAATAATATATATATATATCTTTGCTATTTCTTTTTATAATATATATATATATATATATAACAACTATATATATATATATATATATATATATATATATATATATATATATATATATATATATATTTATATATAAGTGTGTGTGATGTGAGAGTGTATGTTTTTTTCTTTGAATGCCAAAACAAACGCCATGAATTGTGAATTGATGTTGTAGCAGGTGTTTGTGTTTGTGTGTTTGGCGGTGAGTGGTTGGACGTGGGTTCAGGGTTGGCACCTTCAACAACGAAGCGCTTTTATCTCATGCCTAAAAGGGTTCGATAAGCATCACTCTTTGGTCCCCTGAAACCAAAGAGGGGAGAGGGGAGAGGGAAGAACGAAAGAGAACAATTTTCTTATTAAAACATATATCACTTCCTCACAAGAAAAAAAAATAAAGAAATAAAAAAAAGAAAGTAAATATATGATGCGCGTAATCATATTATACATGTTGCTTAATAGTCATCAACCTAATTGAAAAACATGCCTTTAATATATATATATATATATATATATATATATATATATATAAATACTATATATATATATATATATATATATATATATATATATGATACTTTTGTTTAATAAAATATATATATATACTAATATATAATATATATATATATATATATATATATATATGCCCTCTTTATTAAACCAGGGAGCAATAAAAAAATTATAAGCGGAATGGTTGGTAATGCTATCTGAGAATTATTTCATGTGAGGGATTTTTTACGAATTTTCTCAATTTCCCCTATAAATAAAAAAAGATATTATCGTGCTATAAATTAAACTTTATTACATGACTATAGTTATATTTACATTATATACATATACAACTTTTCGCGAGTAAGTTGTTACCCGGCACCCCTCGTGCGCAGCGCGCATTTGGAGCGAGCGGTTTGCCATGCATACACGCCAGCCTGCCGTGCATTTAGCCTATGGTATTGTTTTAGTTTTTATTTAACTCAGTAAATATCTAATGGAAAAATAATTTAACTACAAGATAAAATAATTTTGAAAATGAAAAAAAAATATCATTTAAGACATTAAAAAGTACACAAAAACCAGTATATGAAACTTAAGAAATTTAATTTAAAATAAATAAAATCTCTTATTTCTGATTTTTCCCTTGGATTTTTAAAATATATATTTTAGTTTTTCCAGCTTTGCAAAGATAAAAAAATTTTATTGCTCCCTTTTTTAATAAAAGTTATATATATATATATATATATATATATATATATATATATATATATATATATATATATATATATATATATATATATATATATATATATATATATATATATATATATATATATATATATATATATATATATATATATATATATATATATATATATATAAGAGTGATTAAAATTCAAAACCTCTGCGACAAACTCGGAGGGTTGATAGAGCAAACGATAAGGAACATTTATTGTTAAATAACCTATGTTGTATGACGCTTCGTTTCAAAGTTACGGACGATTGAAGGTACACTAGTTTATGTTGTGTGACGCGTCGCATGTAGGTTACCGACGATTTAGGTTACTCAATTTTAATGTGTTTGTGTGTGCGTACATGTGTGTACGCTTAACGTCCTTCGGAAACACGTGGCAATACCTTTACCTTGCCCAATTCATCGTTGATTCAGTACAGTGTAGGCATCGATTACGAATGGATCACTACACTCTTCCCGAATTAACCGACATGATAATGTGTTACGGTGCGGCGAACGGAAATGGACGAAGAGCGCACCTCATGTACCGGGAACGGTTTCCACACAGAAATCACCCCACCACACAATGTTTGCTCGCCTTCATCAGCGCCTTCGAGATAATG
>JABUQX010101717.1:12500-15000 GCA_015478945.1 Trachelipus rathkii
ATATATATATATATATATATATATATATAATATATTATTATATTATATATAATTATATATAATATATATATATATAAATATATATATTGCGCCGTTAATAGGCAAAATTTAGGGGGGGCCAAATTATAATATATATATAGTATATATATATATATATATATATATATATATATATATATATATATATATATATATATATATATATATATATTTTATATTATAGTTTTTATATATATGTATATAATATATTATACTCTTATAGTACAGTGTTTTCAAAGGTTTGAATAATAAAAAATGATAATTCACACAGCCCAATATTTATAAATATTTCATAATTTACGAAAAGTTTTATTTCAAAATGAGTATAACTAGTAAGAAGTCTTATATTATTAAAGAGTGTTTCCTTTTTAGCATGAAAATAAGAATTTAATATTTCTTTTTTTTCTTTCTTAAAATCAGTTATAATATCTTCTATCAAGTGATGTTTTTGACGTGAAACGTTTTCCCCGCGAATGCCTAGTTAACATAGCCCATTTAATCTTTCGTTGGAAATAGTTGACCTTAGCCACGTTTTAACATGTCGTAAGGTACTAAAGACCTTTCAATTGCACAAGTAGTTGATGGAAGTGTGGAAAGTACTTTGATAGCTTGTGGAACTGTTGGGAAAAATGTACAATGATTTTGTAGTAATGTGCTGTAACTCATTTTCTCATCTATTTGTTCCCTATCTGAATCATTCTAGAAATTAAACAAAGATTCTGCTTCACCAATTAGGTTGTCAATATTATATTCAGTTATAATGAGTTCATTTTTTATTAATATAATTTGGTTAATTTTCTTGTTCTAACTGGGTGCAAAATGCAAGGAAAGGTCGAGGTTATATTGTGTTTCGAAAATTTGAAACTCAGAGATGAAATGAGAGAATCAAGAGTAAAGTATAAATAGTGCAACTCTGAAGCAATCCTCAGCAGAACTTTTTGATGTTCCTGAGGCCGGGAATTCCTTTGGATACTGCACTTGGAAATGAAAAATCTTGGCAAAAATTCTTAGATTTTTAAAAAATTCCTTTAAAAAGAGACTTAAATATTTTAAAAACTGATGGAAATGAAAATAATGCAAAGTTTTTCTATGTGACAATGAACCTCATCTAAGAATTTTTTTGAAGAATATTTCCTATAAGGCTCCAAATATGAACTATATTTCGTCATGATTATTAAACAGATGAGAAATGCAGGACTTCCTGCTGCTGATGAAAGCTGACATGCTGCAGTTCGTGTGGTTTGCGTTACATCTGGATCAGATGAGAGATTTTTTAATGATAATTTTATTTGGCTAAAATGTTTCTTAAAATATCCTAGTTGATTTGTACTTGGCAGACCATCGTGTTTCGCATAACAATAGTATATTAGCCACCAAATTTCTGCGAGACATTTTTTCACGGAAAAATTTTATAAATTATTTTACTATTCCAATAGTGTTTCGAAATTCTGGAACAGTATTTAGGTCATTAATTATTAAATTGAAGCGATAGGAACAACAATGAAAAAAATTTGGCTTTAGGGTACTGATCTCTTATTAACTTCTGAACTCCATTTTCTTTGCCAGTCATGGTGGAGCACCCATCAAACCAAGTCCAACAAGCTTACTCATATTTAAATTGTAAATATCTCGTGTAGTAGACAATATAGCTCTGGCTATATCTTCAGCTTTAAGTTTTTTAAGAGGAGTAAAGCCTAGAAATTCTTCACGTACATTGAGATCCTTATCAACGAAGCGAACACCAATCGATAGCTGTTCTGTTCCGGATATGTCTGCTGCCTCGTCTGCTAAAAGAGAGAAATATTTACAATTGTTTACTTCATTCAAAATTTGATTACATATCAACTTTCCACAAATAAATATAAGTTCATTCTGAATCATATGTGATGTGTATTTAGCTTTTACTCCGCTTGATTTCAAATGTTTCACAAGAACAACATCTCCAGCTTTTACTCTGAATTTGAGCAAATCGGAAAAATTGACGGTATCTGCAGTGCTACCTCTAATAGCGACATCATAAGTGCAACAAAATATTAAAGTAGAAATTATAGGTGCCAATTTTTGCCTATTTTTTTTTTTTTAATAAATAAGGGCTCAGCAACATGCAGTTGCTCAGTTACACTAACACGCTTATTTTATATTATTCGTTTTAAATTCCTTGCTGCTACCACAATCTAATAATATTAGATTGTGCTGCTACTGAGGCATCTTTATGCCATTCTGAATTTACATGGACTTTAGCACATGAATGCATGTCTTTATATTTTCTAAATGGTTTTACAATAAAGGAGCCAAATATGTCTCTTTTGATAGAATGTCTAAATAAGCCACACAATCTACAAAACGATCCTTTCAATATTTTAGAATACGCTAGCCAAGAATTGTGCAGATCTAGCTATTCATAAAGGAAAGGATTTTTTTCCTCTTTTAGCATCTTTAAATTGTTCATAGTTGGTGGTTT
>JABUQX010101717.1:20000-29848 GCA_015478945.1 Trachelipus rathkii
ATATATATATATATATATATATATATATATATATTATATATATATATATATATATATATATATATATATATATATATATATATAATAATATATATAATATAAAAAATATATATATATATTATATATATAATATATATATATATAATATATATATATATATATAATATATATATATATATAATCTGTATTAAGTCATATTAGGCCTAGAAGGGGTGTTGGTACTACTGTATAATTTTAAAACATCTTTAATATACAAAAAGAGGTAATTTAAAAAAAAACAAAAAAAAAAACATTGTTTTAAAAAAACATTTTTTTTAAAAAAAAAAAAATTAAAAAAAAAAAAAAAAAAAAAAAAACCGTTTTTTCACAACCCTATATATATATATATATAATTATATTATATATATATTTTTATTATAATATTATAATATATATTATATATATATCTATATATATATATATAATATATATTTATATATATATATATATTATATATTATATATTATATTATTATATAACCTATATATATACTATATATATTATATAATATATATATATATTTTAGCCTCTGTCTTTTTTGCTTTTCCTGACCAATTAACTGTGAAACGTGTAATGAAAGCGCTTCCACGAGTTGGTGTGGGCATCAAGTATGGCATTCAACAAAACAGAAGAGCTTCAATGATGTCCCCAAGGCAACTCTTTAGAAACTCTAATATGACTCAAAAATGGCAGAGGAGAGAAATATCCAATTTTGAATACCTGATGTTCCTCAACACGATTGCTGGTATGGAAATAATTTTTTTTATTATTATTTTCGTTTGTTATTTTTATATGATGATGATTTGTTCTAATTAGCATTTTTAAAAAAAAAAATTTTCTCTAGGGCGAACATACAACGATCTGAATCAGTACCCCGTTTTCCCTTGGGTTCTTACCAATTTTGAAAGTCCCGAGCTTGATTTATCACAACCGTCCAATTATAGAGACTTATCAAAGGTTAGAATTTATATTTAATTAGGGCTGCAGAGATGTTTCGAACTCGTTTATTTGACAGATTTTGCATGAAAACAAAAGGAGTGAGAAAATTTTTATTGAGATGGAGTCCGAGTCAAACCATTATATAAGGGGTTATCAAAAGCAATAGATGAGATCATTCCATATTTGAGCTATATATTATATTTTACATCACATAATAACTTTCTATTTGCAAATTATGTTTATCCTATAATTGCTGAATAAAGATTTCACCACAAAAAATGTTTTGTCACTCACTAAATATCCGTATAATACACTTTAATATAACAAATTAAGCAATAAACTATACAACGTCTATTCAACTTTGTTGGAAAAAATCGTACTTTTATAATAGATATTTTTTTATTTTCTATATCTCTGTCTTTATTCATTTCACGTGGTGTGTTTCTCACTATCATACCATTATTCATCTCTTATGTTCTAATTATTCGCCTATCACAATAATGCTATCTGATACAACATTCGCACCCTATATAAATTTTCTTCTATAAATAACCTATAATCAAACTCAATCACTAAAACACAATACAATATAATCAACTATATTACTGAGTATAATTTATCGTTATTTTTTACTAACAAATTATATTAACTATTATATATGTATCACCATAGATAGAAATATAATAATCATCCAAATTGCAAAATTTATTATATTTATTTATATTAAATATATTAATCCTAAATAACATAGATTGTGTGTGTATTTATATAGAGCGAAGTGATCAAGCTAATACAAACAAACTAACACAATTAAATAAAAATAATAAGTTGTAAAGTAGAAACAAAGTTAGTATGAGCATGTCTGAAGATTCTAGAAAGTTAAGTCGGTTATAAATTATAACTCTAAAATAAGAAAAACAAAGTGTAAAAGTGTATGCAAATAATTAACCTGAAGCACTTAATATAAAAAATGCATCATAATATACCGATAGGTCATATCTGATCGTAGCTTTTCTTCATAACACCATCTCTTCATATACTATCATCTCATCCATACTAATATTCTGTAAGTGTATCTCATGTCCTTTTTCTCTATATCTCGGGTCTCTGAGCTTAAGTCTGTCTCTCTCTCTATCCTCTTCTCTCTCCCTATTCTCTCATCTTCTATAATACTACTTATCCTCATCATTCTATAATTCTTGTATATATCTTTCATACATCTTATTCCATAGATAGGATATACTAAGGTACGTCTCATATTTCTCACATTACAATACTATATACATACATATCATACATACATATACAATATTACATAATATACTACATAATACATCCATACAACATATACATACATACATATATACATACAATATATATACATAAAATATAACAATATATATACATACATAGCAATTACATATAATAACATATATAGAAAACCGACGGCAAACATTAACTACATACATTAATACAATACATTATATTTACTCGTCACAAACACTTAAAACTTTGGCTTACTCACTTAGGTTAATTATTCCCACCAATAGAGATCTATTCATTTGCGACGTATAAGCTGCCGTACCGTTTAAACCCGCAATCAGTAACTCGAAAAGGACAAAAGGTAAAAGTACCGTGGAACCAAGCTCTACCTTTTCAATTTTCATACTAAATTCTCTATTTATGAATCAAGTGCCGCACGAACAACAAATATATACTCAAATTGGGGAACAGCGGATTACCTATTCGAAACTGTGTCAATGAAGAATTAAGGAAAATACTGGGTGAACTGCCTTCAACCTATTTAAACCTTACAGAGTAATGGACTTGTTTTCGAGTCTTTTTCTTTCTTCTCTTCTCTTCTTTCTCTCTCTTCTTCTTCTCTCTTCTCTCTCTTCTCTCTTAATATATATATATAAAATTATAATATAATATATATATCTAATATAATATAATATATAAATAAAATATATATTATATAAAACTACTATTCTTAAATTGATTGTAAATTGGTCAACACATGGGCAATGAAATATAACCGAAAATGTTAAGTTATACATTTGGAGTAGAAATAATCGAAAAGATACAAAATAATGTACCATTATCAAAGTTTTCAAAAGGGGGGAAAAAAGATCTAATATTTATAAAACTGTAAAAGAACAATGACGCAAGTGCGGAACTGTAAAAAAGCAAATAAAGCTCTAGAATTTATTGCCAGAAACTTCAAATACATCTAAAAATATAATACTCCTCTCTATAAAACATTAGGTAAGACCTCATCTGGAATACGCAGGCATTTGGGTGTCCATACCTCAAAACACAGAAACAAATCGAAAGAAGTCAAAGGTCAGCCAAATTATATCGGGGGATTAAGGTAAATCATATGAGCACGACTACGGAATTAGATAGCCATCTTAGAGACAAAGAAGAAAGAAATTAATAGAAGTTCGAAAATACTAAATAAATTAACATTATCGGGATTACAGCAATTGTTAAATAAATTTAATGATACACGAAGTAAGGTATAAACTTTGGTCAATAACCGATCAACAAATACAAAGGGAATTTCTTCATTTAAGTTAATCGAAAAGTGAATAGTCTTCTATGAAAGTGAACAGCGGCAACATGATTTATCAGAAAAGTAGATAAACACTTTAGGACATTGGTCTTGACTTCAATTTCAACTCAATTACTTTTCCAAAACTAAATTAGAAGTATCCCTGATATGTAAAATCAAACTAAAACAATGAAACATAGAAAATTTAGAAAATACATCGGAAAAGATTACGCTTGTAGTACTGATGTCTATGCTTGCCAAATCCCTTAAAAGTGATTATCGATCGCGCGCCACTTCGCCTAAACCTGTAAAAAGTACTTTGGAAGTTCACCGCATAGAACATAATCTTCTAAGAAGGTGATCAAATCAATCACACTGATTGAAAAAGCTTGCAAAGCTATCGTTCTAAAAGTATCTCATCGATCGACTATCGCCTAACTGCAATAAATAGCTTGGATTTACCGCTAGAACATATCATTTACAATAATGTAAAAAAACTAATAATGCTTGGATCTTCACTTAGGAAAACATATACAAATAACAAAAAAAAAAAAAAAAAAAAAAATATATATATATTACCTACTGCAAAAAAATCTTCTGTTTTAAATTGAAAGTCAATTTTTGTGAAAATTTACGTTACGAACAAACGCTAATTTTACGTTTAAGAATAAAATATATTAGTGTTTGATATATTATAATTTGAAATTTGGAGGCCTATTAATGGTAATTATCAAACAATATTCATTTTTAACAATATTTATGTAAATAGCCGAAGCATTTTTACGTTTCCGAACAAAATATATTAAATTGGTAAACACAGAACCCGATATTCAATCGCTAAAAAATAACGATATCTGAAGGATTTAACCTAAACCCGACTATACCCATAAACGTTAATAGCACCAAATAACGTACTTCGTTGTGCATACACTTGAGACGTTGAACTTTGGTTACAGATGTAGGGTCTTAAGAATGATATCCCATGTTTGGACTATCAAAATGTCATTTCTAAGCAAAACGCATTTTTAGTACACATATTTTGTTTTTAGCGAAATAAAATCAATATACAGGTAAATCTCTTTATAAATAAAAGGTTTAAGAGAGTAAAGTTAATAGTAATTCATATCATGGATATCTAATGGGTAAAAAGTACACATTATATTCCAATAATTTATTTTATTCTCGCGAAGATATAGTACAATTATTTGCTAAGAGATCGGGGAAGAAAACTATAGACTTTCAAAGAACTTATGTGAATATAAAATTTCCATAATATATGTAAGTACAAAAAGCATACTAATTGAGAGAAAGAAAAATTATCCATCATTTGCGAAATAATTGAAATACCATTTCTAACACAATTCCGATATTTATCGTATCATTTTCAAATTGCAGGTTAACCACAGACTTGGAATGTTTCTGACCATTCTTACATTGCTATAGGTGATACAGTCTTGGTAGAGGACGATTGACCTCGACTGAAATGGATATACGGTAAAATAAAAATTATTTATATATATATATAGTTGGTATATAAATTCCTTATATTGCAA
Organism: Trachelipus rathkii; assembly: GCA_015478945.1. Classification (NCBI taxonomy): domain Eukaryota; kingdom Metazoa; phylum Arthropoda; class Malacostraca; order Isopoda; family Trachelipodidae; genus Trachelipus; species Trachelipus rathkii. Next base: position 25,089 of record JABUQX010101717.1, read on the forward strand.
AAAACAAATTACCTAGTATAACAAATCAAAAGAACCCTGTGACACATTATTTTCCATATTGAGTATAAAAAAAAATTCTATTAGGAGTAATTTTTAATGTCTTAGGGAAAATAAATAGTGAATAGACTTCCCTTTAGTTCCCGTAATGAAGAAATTCCTTAACACTATATAGACTCACTTAATATATACAATAATAAAATATATATATATTATAGGAAAATTTCCATTATCTATATTAAGATATGAGAAAATATCTATACACAAAAATATCCATAAATACCAAATTAACATATAAAACTTATAAAATAACAGTTCGCGTCATAATTACATTTGTATATAATTGGAATTAAATGGACTAATACTCTTATTATGTAGGTTAGTTTATAATTCCCTTTTCATTCCAAGCTAATTGTTAATTATTCTCCTCGAGCTACACAGGAACCCAGTTGGACTTAGACCATAGATGTAGATTACCCACGAATCATAATATTTTTTTGCTGGGAATAGAAATAGATTATATTATTTGAGATATAGATATAGTAATTATAAGATCCTAGAGTAGAAATATAATAATGGGGCTAGAAATTAATATAAATTAGAAATGAGAGTTTAATAAAAAATGGTAAATAAATAATCTATGCATAGTATGGCACAAACTGTGAACAACTGACACATGAATCTTAGAATGAAAGCTACATTATATCGACAACAACCAGGTTGAGAAAAAACAATGGATTTAAAAAAAGAAAATATATTGATGTTAACAAAGGGTTTATGAGGGTGTAGCATCACGCAGGGATTGGTAATGAGAGCAAGTATATAATATAGTAAACTATATAACTTATAATATATTAAAAGTGGTAAAGGGGAGATTTATTTAAAAATATCTGAAATAACAATATACTTGGAGTCAAATAAAAATTCCATAGGTAAAATTATAGCACATCAATAATAGCAACACTGCTGGGTGTTCAAGGACAATTGAGCAGATACAAATGCATAAATAAGTTTAGGACTTTAGACAAAGAAACAAGTACAGTAATTGACAGAAACCAGGACCCGAATAGCGTAAGAATAAACAACAGTCAGTCTTTATTTAGTAAATCTAATGAGTATAGAGTATAATAGTAAAATTTAATACTTAAAACACTTTTATATATATATATAATATTATATCACAAATTGATTTTACGTTTCATTAATAAACTTTCTTGAAAAAAACTAATCATGACTTAGAACGCAGAGGTGATAGTACATTCCAATCTTATAGAGATTTAACGTAATAACTTAGAGAACACAACACAATGTCTGAATATATATAGTCATTAAATAAAATGATATAAGATAATCAGATTAAATTTGAACTCACATTTCCCTTCTATTTAGAATATAGTTGTTTGGTTAATATATAAATGAAAATATATACTATATTTAGTGCTTGAGTACGCGATTTTTGGTACATCACAAAACATTGGCGAGAAACTGGACATACAGAACCAATAGTATAAGTCTATATGCTATGGAGATGTGAAAAAGTTATCCTGTTCACTACCCACGATAGTAAACGTGTGTAAGAGTAAATCGGACGACAAGACGTAAGACATGATAGAGTAGGATTAGAGTGATTAATTATCTCCATATGCAAATCAACATTAATTGTCCATAATGAGTGTAAGGAGGTGATGTCAGATACTTACGGGCCTTGTGTTAAATATCGTTATATCATAATATGAGTTTTAGTGAAAAAATAGAAAAGAATGTTAATACTACTGTAACACAGATCAACTCTAATATAAAAGACCCAGATATTTAGAAGCTCGCGAGGAGAGAAACAAATATATCATGAAACCTACGGTTGCAATTACAACCTAGTTAATCACTGGTGAGATACAGAAAATGAGATGACATAGTAGGCTGATTGTTTATTGTGGTGGGATCAATGTAATTCAAAAAGTCAAGATTTAAGTACATTCCGAATTTGCGCCAAAGAACAAAAAGTATGGTCAAAAAACAAAGTGATGATGTGTGAACGATGAACAGCGACAAGCTAGTAAGCAAACACTGACTAATAAAAAAATTACATATCTCAATGTAAGGTGACTTGATTTTTTGGCATTCTCACTAGACTTTAGATATATTATAAGATTCTCAATATGTTTGCCTTACAGATAAGAAGGTTATCAATAGAAGTGCGTGGTGAAGGTAGCGCGAAATACACACTGTAATTTATAACTATCATCTGTTTAAATATAAGACAGGGAAGAGAACAGGGTCCTGCCGTAAGGGTGATATAAAAGAGATGCGTTATAGTTCAATGTATAAAAAATGATTTAAGCAATGTATTAAAGACAGTCAAAGACCTGAGAGAGCATATGTACAGAGTAAGATTGCAAAAATACTAACAAATTGGGTATCAGCGGCAGCAAAATAGCGTGATAAATTAGAAAGTATAAGGATCACATTGCTAATTTTGAAGATGCTAAAAGAAACAAATTTGTCTTGTCACGTCACACAGTAAAGATTAGAAGAACAATGTATTCTATAGAATATTTTATTGGATCTTAAAATTATCTGGGGAGAACAGAAACAGACCTGCACCACTGCCCTTTCGCAGACCTCCACACTCTCACAACGACTGAAAAGAGAACGGAAGATTGCTTGGGCAGGTTACCCACACTCAGATCGAAAACCAGTAAAGTGCGAATCAGCGAGGGATGGTATCCCACAGAGAATCAAATTGATAAAATATGATTAATAATAAGTAGTATATGAGACTGAGCTAGAGCATAATATATATATCTAACCTATATACTAATATCTTGATATAGAGAATAGTAATAGACATAAAGTATATATATATATTAAATATAATATATATAATATATATATAATATAGTAAGATATAATTTTGTGAGGCAAAAGAACAGATAGCGGATATTTTGACTAAAACAGATGTTAAGCTATATACTAATAAATATATATATATCAATTATTAGTTAATTATAGTTAATATAGATATGAAACTATGATCATTGAAATAAAGAGGTATATATATATATATATATATATATAAATATATATATTACTTAAATAAATATATATATATTATAATAATAACTATAAATTAATATATATTAATATATATCATATATATAATATATATATAATATATATAATATTATAAATATAATATATATATAATATAAAATATATATATATATAAATATATATAATATATATATATAGATATATATAAATATAATAAATTATATTATTAATATCTATATAATAAATTATATATTATAAATATATATATATAATAATATATTATATAATATATAATATAATAATATATACTAGAGATTTAATTATATATATATATATATTAATATATAATATATATATAATTAAATATACTATATAAATTGCTTAATGTATATAATATATTATCAATATATATTAACTATAAATATATATTATATAATTATATATATATTAATATATATATTAATAAATATTAATATATATATATAATATATATATTAAAAATATATATAATATATAATAAATATTATATATTATATATATATATAATATCAATTAATATTCCAGCAAGGTATGTAATATATTGGGAGGTTTGAGGAAAGTCTGAAATATGCCTCAGAAAAAACATAGAAATGTTAGGAAACTTGCTGCAATTTCCGAATCGATCCCCCAAAAAGATAAACCGAATAAACATTTCCAATTATACAAAATAAATATACATAACAGTAACACTAATTCCTACAACAATACTCATAAAAAGTATATAATATATAATATATTAATAATATATTAATTAAATATAATATATATTTATAATAATAATAATATTAATAAATACTATATATATATATTATATTTATATATATATCAGTATAATATAAATACAATAATAGTACAATGTGTCCAGATTGACAATCTTATAGAGTACGTAATTAGGTGTGAGAAATTTGATAAATTTGGAATGAACGCATTATAGTAAGGAGTTGTGTGCTGTGAAGGAAGTAGTAAATGAGAGAAATAAATCTAAGATAACTAATTGTGACATTCTTATTCATTAATGGAAAATAAATGAATGGATGATAATAGGATGAATATTTAAGTATAGTCGAAATGTAATAGTGGTGAGTGTGCTGGAAGAAAAAGTGCAATTAAAATTAATTAGAATCACGAAACAATAAAATAAAGTAGGATGAGTATCAGTAAATAATAGCGAATGCCTAAGTGAGGAATATGAGTTTGTACTAATACAGAGGCGAGATATAAAAAGATGACAATAACAGGAGATGAATGGCGGTGTATTATGTGAGAGAGGTTATATGGTGTTAGAATATATACTTTGACCCATTACTAGGATGAACTCACCCATTGAACTAGAAGATATATATAAACCTATAACAGTGAGTACACACCTTGTTACTATTACAATCGTAATAAAATACCCTTAATCCGAGATTCTAGATATATAAGATATAGTATAGCACCTTCATTCAATAGAAAATTATATAATAATTATAATATATAGCATATATATAATATATTAATATATACACATACACTCTCACACACACTATTTCTATATATTTATATTTTCTATATAGTTCTGGTAATATTTACCCTTTATAACATAGCTACCTATCTAAAATTACACACTTACCTATAATTATATATAATATATATATCTATATATATATACATTAATATAATGCAATGAATGC
>JABUQX010101718.1:0-28903 GCA_015478945.1 Trachelipus rathkii
TTATATACATTATATATGAGAGATCACTTAACAACCCATTACCCATAAATCACAACTTTGATCGAATAAATTTACGTAATTTTATTATTTAATATTATAAAATTCAACCACTTAAAAGACCTAATTCTTGATCATTTATCATAAGCATCTTAATCATTTATATATCTAACATCTATCAAACAATGTGCTGAAATATTATATTACCTACAATTCTTCAAATATTATCATATATACTCACGCCATTATTATTACTATTATATATACCTAATCTATATACCAACTAATTTATTATACTTACAATGCCCCAATAATAACAACATATATAGTCACTTACATACGGCATCAACATATACACACATTCAACTAATCTATACATTTATATCATTTATATAATGAATCCTAAGAAGCATGCTATTTTCGAAAGTGTTACTTCTACACATACTATTTTACTCAACGTCTAATTGATCGACATGATAAGGTGACCATCCCTGTTTACTATTATTCTGTGAAATTATATCCATACACTGTTTATATAATAATGTATTATTTGTATTTCCTTCCAGAACATGCCTCTATTTACCCTTGTAAGTCCCCATTCATCCTCTTCCCAAACTGTTCATTTACCTCTTTTCTTCCATACCCATAATAAATAAGTAATAATCTTTAATAAGTCACATAATTTTTCCTATACATATCTATATATATATATATATATATATTATAATATAACTATATTAATATATATAATATATATAATAATATAATTTATAATAATTAATATAAATAATATATATATATATAATAATATAATTAAATCTATATAATATATATATATATATATATATATATATTAATAATATATATATATATATATATATATTATATAATATATATATTAGTATATATACTAGCTTTAGAGAGCTTACCGAGCTGTTTGGAGTCAAGGTACGGTGTCACCTAAGATTATCACCTGTCTTAAGTCCTATATCTTGTGATTTTTCGAACTGTTATTCGTTTAACAATAATAGGGAGAATACGAGGAATCATGGTGACAATAGTCAGCGAAAAGTTTGTCCATCATTTATATTTCCAAGAGATACATATTACAGGACACCTTCGCTCGTCAGACCAAACCAAACATATTAAATACTAAAAATCACTATATTGCATGTACTAAGAAAGTTAAGATAACAAATAAAAGACTTATATTATAATTGTAGATCGACATTTGATTTTAGCAATTACTTTGTAAAGTATCATTAATCTGTGTAATATAGTTAGATCTGTGTAACCTTATTCTTAATTGATTTAGAAGTATTACTGAAATATATATGCTAAAGTGATTATTTCACGTGACACGATATAAAGATCGTTTACTTCTTTGAAAACTGGAGAGTATTGTATTCACTTAAGTTGAGTAAGTATAATTTTATTAGACAATAAATATAATACCAAGAATCACATATATATTATCGATACTTGATTCAACATCATACTAGAGTGCAAAAAACTCGGAAGATCATTACTACATATTTTATATCATACAAGCGAAAAGAACAGATATATTTAAATATTGAAATTGAGCCATAATTTTTCCACGTCACATCTACTAGGAGAGCACCTTTGGTCGATGCTTACGTACAGCTGTTATACTTTAGGATTCTATCACAGAGCTACATAGGTGGCTATGAGAAATGTGATGACGGGCATTAGAGAGGTGTTGAAGTATAGCATATCATAGTTCTACCTCTTTAGAGTTAAGTTATGAACATATTAAATAAAAAAATATCAAGATTATATATAAATATCATTCGAACACTAAAATCTGGAAACAGCATAGAATTTTAAAGATATTTCTGTTGAATATGATCAATAGTATTATCACGTATTTCTGCTGCTGATCCAAAAGTCGTTTGGTTTGTTGTAATTCATAATTGCTAATTACATAATAAACGAGTAAAGAAAAATTGCGAGACAAGACATATACTATTATTTATGTCGCCTCTTGGTTCGAACAACGTAACTTAGAAGCTGATTTGGGCTAAATTTGGGACTTGGTTTAGGTCTGGAATTAGGACTACAGTTGATCAGGATAATAGGCCAAGATCAAATCGGCCAGACGGATTATCGGACGTAATAGTAACGAGGACTGGGATAGGAAATCTCAGTAAAACTTAGTATCCATTTCTAACAAGGACAGTTCACATTGGAACCGACGTACGGAAGCTTATAAATAAAGGAAGTATTATCCCGATATCATTTATTTATTTTGTAAACTAAAACAAGGTTTGAATATTGAATTGTATATATTGTTGACATAAAAGGAAATATATCTGTCGGTGTGGGGAAATATTTGTGGCAAATATCAAATTTTAGAGAATTTTAAATAAATAATAAGTAAATAAAGGTTTTTAATAGATAATTAAGTTTTAACGGGAATTTTAAAGGAAAAGGAAAGGGAGATAAGGGAACGGAGGAAGGGGGGAGGAGGAAGAGGGTGGGGGAATAGATATAAACTGAGAGTGTTTTAACCTTTTATTGTTTTTATATTATTTTAACGTATCTTGTTATTGTTATTGTGGGTTGGTGAGCGGGGTGGTAGCCCTAGGTGTGGGGAAGCACCTAAGGTGGGGGGTCCCGTAAAGCGTACAGCCTGATTGAGTTATATATAGAAGTAGGGAAAGATGGGGAGGAGAGAAGTGGTTAATTAGGATGGGTGTTATGAATGGAGAGGGTAAACGAGGATTTGAAGAGGGAGCAGTGGGGTTGATGTTTGATGGAAAAAAGGTTGATTGTTAGGATAACAGACAACTAAGTTGAAGGGAAAGAGGGAGTTGATTTCGCGTAAAATACAAGGGTATGTGTAATCGGGGGTGCGCGAGGAGAGTGAGGGCGCGGGAGGGGGTGGGAATAGTTATGAGGAAAGAGATGTGGGACAAGGTGAGATTGTGTACCAGGTGAGTTCTAGGATACATGTGGGTAAAGTGAAATTTCGGGGGGAAATGTCGGGTTTTTTATTTGTGCATAATGCACAGTGAAATTGGAGCGAGAGAGGAGGAGAGAGAAAGAATTTGGAGTGAGTTGAATGAGTGTTGGGAAAGTTTTTGGGGTAAATGAAAAAATTTGTCTTTTGGGAGATTTGAATGCAGGAGTGGGAGGGAGGAGGTAGAGAAGAATAATAGGAACCTTGGGGTAGGGGGAGAGGAATGATAATGGAGAAAGTCTGATAGAGTTATGTGTCGAAAGAAGAATGATAGTGGGAATACTTGGTCAAAAAAAATGTATCATAAGTATACATGAAGAGTGAAGGATAACGGGGGGAAGGCGAGACTAGGATTATGTGTGTGTAAAATGGGTAAAGATAGAGGTAGAGTTATTAGACTGTAATGTGTTTAGAGGGGCGGAGGGGGATATCGGAATCACTATTTGGTGATTGCCAGAATAAGGGTGGGAGGAGAGGTGACGGTGAGGAAGGGGAGAAAAGAGGAGAGTGGAAGTGGTAAAGGTGGAAAAATTGGAGAGATAGTATGTAAGAGGGAGTTTTAGGAGAGGTCATGGATGACAGGTGGAGAAACGTGATAAAAAAACAGAGGGACGGGAATTGGGAGTGGAGGGGGAGTGGAAAGAGATTAAGAGAGGCAGTATGTGAAGAGAGCTAGAAGGGTATGTGATAGGGTGGGTGCAAGCAGAAGGGAAGGGAGTGAATGGTGGAGTGAGGAGGTGAAGAAGGTGGTGAAAAGAAAAAAGAGGGCTATGTGAAATGGTTGGGAAGTAGGGAGAAGATAGCTGGGAGGAATATAGAAGGTTAGAGTGGAAGCAAAGAAGGCGGTGGAGAGGGCGAAGAGAGACGCAAAGAGGAAGGTGTAAAGAAAAAGTGACTAAAATTTTGATCTCGGGGAGTAAGATGTCTGGAAGAGGTTAATAAAAAACGGAAGAGGAAGGAGGGTTGGGGGAGAGGATTAAGTGAGGAGATGGGGAGTTGGGTAGGAGGAGAGGATAGGGTGAGGAAGAGGTGGGGGGAGTATTTTAGTGGACCTATTGAATGAAAGGGGTAGGGAGTAGGGGAGGTAGATATGCAGAGAGTGAGGAATGGGAAAAGCGAAGTGGGGAGGAAGGGGATCGGATGAAAATACAAATGGAGGAAATTATTGGGGCCTTGAATAAAGGAAAAAAAGGGAAGTCCGCAGGTCTGGTTGGTGTGAGAATGGAAATGTGCAGAGGAGTTTAGGGGTGGAGAAATGGCTGCACTAGTGTTTATTATAACATATTGAGATGGTGAGGTACCAACCAGGATTGGGAGGAATGGATGTTTGGTTCCCCTGTATAGGGGGAAAGGGGATAGGATGTGAATTATAGAGGTATTTGTCTTTTAAGTGTGGTAGGCGAAAGTGTACGAAAGAATACGATTGAGAGAGTAAAGAGGTTTAAACGGAGGAAGAATAGGGGCAAGAACCAGGAGATATTAGGGAGGGAAGAGGGTGGTGACCAAGTGTTGCACACTAAAGATGCTTGTTGGAGAAAAGTATTGAGTAGGAACGGGAAAGTGTATGGATGTTTTAGATTTAGAGAAAGCATATGATAGAGTGAATAGGGGTTGAATTGTGGAGGGTGTTGGAGAAAAATGGGGTGGGGGTAATTTAGGGAAAGGTATTAGGGCTTTTTATAGGAATAGTAGAATGTGTGTGAGAGTGTTAGGAGGGAGAGTGAAGATGTTGGGACGGTGTGTGGATTGAGGCAGGGGTGTGTAATGTCGCCGTGGCTAATCAATTTGTTTATGGAGAGTGTTGCAGAGAATGGTGAGGGAGGGGGAGGGGGTGGAATTGATGAATGGGAAATGATAGAAAGGGAAGTGAAACAATGATACTGTTTGCGATATACTGCCCTATGTGGCGAGAACGCGAAGGCTGAGGTATTTGTGAGGGAGTTTGAAGAGAAAGTGTGTGGACAAAAAGGGGCTTAAAATAGAATCCAGGTAAGAGTAAAGTGTTAGTGTTGCCGAGGAGGAAACGTGAGAGGGGAGGGGTTAGAGTTAGAGTAAGGGGGGTAGTATTGGAAGGAAGTTAAGAATTTTAGATATTTAGGGATGGAGTTGGGTAATGGGGGGAAGGGATGAAAGGGAGATAGGAAACATAGAATACGGTGAAGGAAATGAGCTTTGAGTGGTCTTGAGAGAAATCATGAAAGGGGGGGATCTACCACGGAAAGTTAAGATAAGTATGTTGGAAAAAATTTGTGTCCAGCGGTGTTGAATGGGTGTGAAACGTGGGGGTTGAATCCCAGGTCCAGGGAAGTTGGAAGCATTTGAGATGAAGGGGTTGAGAGCGGTTTGAGGGGTTAGCAAGAAGGGAGAGGATGAGGAATAGGGTGGTGAGGGAGAGGGTGATTGGAGAATGGTCTGGTGAAGAGCGGAAGAAAGGAATGGTTAAGCTGGTATCGGGCATTACGTGAGAATGGACGGAGCAGAGAGTGGTTAGACAGAGTTTGGGAAGCGGAGGGAAGGAAAAGGAGAGGAAGGGGGAGACCAAGAAGGAGGTGGAATGGATGGAATAAAGAGATGATGGATGAGGGAGGATGGGGGAGGAGAGCGGTAGGTGTTGCGAGAGATAAGGGGGGTGGGGAGGAGGTGGTGAGGGCGAGATTGAGGGGTGTGTGAATGAGGAGCTGTACGCACCACTACCCCGCTCAAGCGGGAAAAAAAAGTGTATGTACAATAATAATAATATAATAAATAATTATATACTATATATATATATATATATCTATATATATATATATATATTATATATATATATATATATACTATAATATATATAATATATATAATATATAATATATATATATATATATATATCATATATATATATATATATATATATATATATATATATATATATATATATATATATATATATATATATATATATTTACACACACCTTTCTTTCGAAACCTCATCGTTGGCTTTTATTACATTCCACCACATCTCTTTTTTTTTACTCTCCCCAATTTTTTTAACCCGTTGCTTGCATCTTCTCTTCACTCCACCATTCAATATTAACATCCTAACCTACTACTTTAGCACACTCACATACTTCTTTTGCACTACTAACAAACGATTCCTTCATTTGAATTCAGATTTGCTTATTTCACCTTGTTCACATTCAACTGATTAAATTTGCAAGCACTCTCACACACTTTTCCTTATAATCTTATTCATTTAGCTTCTCACTCCTAATAATCAACGCTCCTTTAAAATTTTCTTTACTCTCCAACCATACCCCCACTAAATTAGTTTTGCACAAACATAATGATCTGTTACTCCCATCTTGAACTCCCTCACTGATTTAACATCCATCACATACTTCAACATCATCTTTACCAACACAAAATCAATCCTACTCTTCATTTCAACACCATCTCTACCTACACCAACTCTAATATACTATGGATAGTCTTGTGCTCGAAGAATGTACTGCTTACACACGTACTTCTCTCCTCACAGAAATCAATCACCTTCCTAACATTCTCATTTTCTCCGTAACCTTAATGGCACCTATCAAACCATTCAAGTCGCCCAACGCAATCAATCGAAAGCCCCTACTCACCCAATCTAAAATATCATTCAAATTATCCGAGAAAATATCACTTCCCTTAACATCACCCATAGATAGTCCATATGCTACAACCACACATAATTTGACCTTCTCAAACTTAAATTTAACCAGTAGTATTCTAGTACTCCCGCAAACAAAATTCACAACAGCTCTGTGTGGCACATCTCTCATGAGAATCGCAACTCTTTCACTCCCACCTCTAAACTCCTCTCCACTCCAGCACACACATTTCACCCCCACACAACTCGTCTTCGCCACATCCTTTCATCTCTGTTTCAATCACAGCAAGCAGATCAATTTACCCTTTCTAAATACATCCATCACCTCTCTACTCTTCTTCTTGCTAGTAATTCCTCTAACATTCTATGTACCCAATCGTTTCATATAGTTTAGCCGAAAGATACAAGGTCCTTTAAGGTGAGTACGATCAAGTCCGATGCAAGCATTACCATTCCTAAGGGGGGGGGGGTATAAATAAGTGGTAACGGGTTTCTAATCCAACAACCATTGTCCATATTGATAATTGATGTATAGTATTATTTTACTTATGATATATGTATATTTATATAATGATATATATATATATTAATATAGGTATGATATATATAATATATATAGCTTATATAAGTATATTATATTTAATATTAATATGACATAATATAAAAATTTTGTAATTAAAGTGAATAGAGTCGGGATAGAGAGAAGCGAGAGGAATGAGGAAAGAGTGGAAGATGAGTGAAATTCAAATATTCCATCGTTTCAAGCTGTTTTATGAGAATTTATTTGCGTACGCTTTAGTGCGAAAGATGAACGAAAAATTTCACGTGTATAGCCACAGTAAATTATTATTCGTATCTTTTGTTGTTTACAGCTAAAGGAGCATGATAGCCAAGATATTTAAGGAAGTCACATGCTGGGAGAAGGAAGTTGTGAAGGACTCGTCGAAGTGTGGCATTTATGTAAGTTCTCCGTATAGTATATATCGGGTTCAATTGATCTGCATTGGTTTTTTAATTGATCAGATTTGTACAGGTATCGTCCTGGGCTAGTCTGGCCTACATCCTATATAGTCCTATGGATTGATGATTATGTAACGCCGCCTATCACGCTTGCGCGATACTTTATTCAAGACAGTAAGGCAGAGCACTACATTCTCCTTAATGATTGTTATTTTTTATCAATCTGCTTGTTACTTCCTCAGGTCAAAGTTGGTTTTCGTTTTTCTGTTACTCTATTCTAGTTTCTTTACCACTTGAATTATTATTTCAGTGATAAAGACCAGATATGTGGGTAGTGAGCTACCCGTTATCTCTGCCAGTGGCAGGCTCAGTTAATGCCAATACGTCCCCTGATCATATTAGTTAATATTTATCGATACAGAGAGCTCAGAGTATTTTGGTGTTATTTATATATAGATATATTTATAATCTATATATATATAATGTTATGATATAGTATAATTACGAGTATGATCATTGGTAACTAAGATACCTGAGGATCATCGATGGTTCGGCCGATAGGAATATATTACTGAGTACTAATTGTATGATTAATTGTTTTATAGCGTAAATATGATGTATGACCTATAAATAGCAGAGTGGGCACGGATCGGTTAACATCCGTTACACGGCGGTGCTCTCCGTTCATAACGGAACGGTGAGGCGTGTTATTTAGCCCAACGTTAAGCCGGTACATTAGGGGACCTAGTGTAGATCTAGGTTTGTTGCGTCTGTACCGTCTTATCACATGTAGGCGCTGAAACAGCGTATTTTATATAATGGTGCTTTCCGTAGCTTGATCGGGGTTGTTGGTTAAGTACTCATGCTCACGCGGGTGTTCGATAGTAAGGTATTCTGGCATCTATGATTAGTAACGGTTAACATTTTTTTGATACGACTTATCGCTTGAGAGATTGCTGAAAGCGGGCTTTAGCGGAATGATGATCTCTGGCACAACACGATCAAGCTAACAAAATCCAGCTTTTAATTAATATATGATATAAATATAAATAATACTACTTGAATAATACGGCTGATCACTTAGTGAATTAATAACTATTAACACTCGGCACATAGAGAGTATATATATATTTAATAATGATATTAGTGCATTGATTAAGTCAGATTTACGATGCCAATATTTATAATAAGTAATTTCTAATTAAATAATATATATAATTGTCAATATAGTAATGTGTTAGTATATATTTGAAATTTAGGTTACATAATTAAAAATTTCAATTAAAAGTATAATAATAAATCTTGAGACCAGTATCTTTAGAGTAGGCACGTTCCATGATTGGATGACGGGGCTCTTTATGCATAAGAATACGATGAACTAGGGAAGTGAGTCGGTTTGGCGATGTAAAGCTAATGAAGGATATGAACCTGTAGCTTCTAGAGTGTGGTGGCGACAGCACAGTTCGAAAATCTGGCATGAATCCATTAGGTCAAGTATTGTTAGATAGCGAGGTGAACATGGTTGAATGCGTGTGTCGGGTTTGATGGTGCAAGGAATAGGTTTCTGCATCGTATGGGATGTAATAGATCTTATAGAGGCAATTAGTCAGGGGCTAGAGTAATGTGTAAGCGAGAAAACGTTGAAGAATGAGGTAAGATCTGCAGGCGTATGATGAGAGGATATCCGAATGAAAAGGATCACCGAACACGGAGGCAGATGTATAGAGTTGAGTTGGATTGAAAGTTATGTTAACCGAGATGTTTACTGGAGGAGGCATTGAAGTGTCAAGAGGGATTGGACGGAGAAGCCAGTAATAAGTACCTCTTATAGATATATAACATGTAAGAGAAATGGTATAAGATAAGTATAACGGGTAGACTGCATATGGCAAATATGAGTAGGAAGAATTCAGTGAACCTATATGTTAGTGTAGGCGAACTGTGGAAGCCCCGCAGATCCCTAATTGTCTAATAACTGACCTCGTCACCCTATCTTGTTGGGGATTCTGACCAAGAGACAATGACGGGCATTACGAGAGTGAGCTGAATAGGCAACTGATCTGTAGAAAGAACCAAAGCGTGGCTTTCAAGGAAGTCGGTAGAAGAAGTGTTGTAGATCTCAAGTATTAACTAACTTACGAGACTTTTAGACGACGAAAATCTTAAGAAAATGATTCCATGAGAGAATCTTCATAATGAGAGGAAGTGAAGACACATGTTAAAATAAAAGCTCACAAGTTTTCATGGAATTTAATTTAGCGAGTTTTTTCGTTAATTGAGTTAGAAAGCAGGAGGGCCGAAGGTGCCATATGATGAATTCTAAAAGAAACGGATAAGATTCGTGCTGAGGCACAAAAGGAGGTCGAATATTTCATTGATATACTGGATTTGGTTGGTGGTTTAGCTTTGAAATGGTAAATCAAACGTAACATCTAAATAAAACTAGTTTCGGATCTAGGTCCACAGGCAGTGTGCTAGGATTAGAGGAAGCTAAATGGGTTGAAAAGAGTGGATGGTTTGATGAATATTCAAGTAGCAGGGGAGTAGGTGTAGGGTCAAGGGAGTTGTGCTATAATTCGCCTTTGTCTGCTCATCTGGTGTAGTTATTCATGTTTACTTATCTCTAGGATTTTGGTCTCAATTGAGAGGTTAAGGTTATAGTGGAGTTACGTAGGGCCCGGGTTAGGTGATTCAATACCAGCGACATCCGCTAGAGAGTGGTCAATGGTAACACATATCAAACGCATTTCCCCGGCGCCATCGACTCCGCGGAGCTTCCATGGATGGAGCAACATCAGCAGAGACTACACACACCCGCATTTAGCATCTCAAACGCATCGAGTTGTAAGTAAGGGCGATACATTCTACACTAGGTGCTGACTTGTCCAGTTATCTCCGTTACAACCTCTTCCTGATAAACTACAGGCACCGACTCTGCCTCGCACTTCTTTAATATAAAAAAATTACCTATAGATACTCCGTAACCAGTCTTTTTACTTGTACACAATTAGAATGACCAGAAGTGACTTTAACCTGCCGGATCACGGAATGCGCTTAAGCGAGGAGGATCAAACTTATTAGACTCATCGCCTACCTCGCAGACTCTCGTCACAACACTCGTGCTAAAATTGAACGCGATACAACTATATGCGTCCCTCCCCATATTCGCAAAGTATAAATGCCAGTATCGCATTGATTTTGGTACATTTGTGTGCGATTTACATAGAGAGCACGTCAATTTAGAGAGGCCAAAATTTCAAGTACAGAGATTTTTGGGCAAAGGGCTGTGTAAATCTGCATGAACGAGTTTTAATGCTGTTGAAGGTATGAGCGTAATTCAAGGAGTTCATCATCCGGAGGAGTATATATTGGTTGTTACGTCGAGCGTACAATTAACGTACCGGCAGAGAAGTTTTGTAAAACGCTTTATTTTAGCTATGGTGAAGACGAACTATTTCTCGTTCAGCCTCCGAACACCACATAGTGACTCGTGAAGTTTAAAATATCTTCCTCTGTTAACTGAAAAATTAGAATAATGACCCTTGGATGAAAATGGAGGTAGACGCACCAGGAAAAATATCATTGGCACTAGATGTCTGCACTTAAGTTGAGGCACAGCGAGAGCACAAATCTGGTTCCCAGACTGAGGAGCCATAGCTGCAGTGTAATACACGCCGTTCTTCAATGGCGACTTAGGGGCGTAGAACATAGTTACTTATTGAAGTTGGGTGGAATCAATTTGCTACAAGAGTTTGCGCCCACCCCCAATAGAAGTTAGCAAAACACGAGACGCACTCACAGGGCGTCTTCACACTTAATTTACAGTGTGTATATGGGTTCATCTTAACATTGTACATAATATAATTCATTTTAATTATTATTGTAAATAATTCATTTAATACTATTCAAACCTAATAAGATTGACGTTTAAAAAATGATTATCGACGCAGAAAGGGGATTACTATGCCGTTCAAATTTCCCCCCTTTGTACATTAATGTCCGATACTTGTAGAATTAGCATAGGAAAGTCAAACCGAGGTAACGAGAGTAACGGCGCAATTATTCGTCTCAGTTAACTTTGTTCACTACTATTTCGAATAGAACGGAAATAAAACAGATCGATAAGCGCAACCTGACGTTTTTTATCGCGAGTAACGGAGTAACGATTAACGATAAATTCTTTCTTTTATTAGAGTTAATTGAATGTCACACTCTGATAAGTATAATATATACTCATATGAACATAATTAAATAATATATACTATTGATAGTACTATTATAATATATTATATATATTAATAGATAATATTTATATAATATTATATATATAGTTAATAGAATACTAGTAATAGATATAAGTATAACTAAATATATGTATATTAATATGTATTACGATATATATTTCTGATAATTAAATATACAGTAAATATTATAGATAAAATATATGAAGATGATTTAATAATATATATATAGAAAAGGGTAATTTTCTTAATTTTTTGACTTTCTATCTGAATTAGCAGGCAGTGCACGTACTCGTTAGCTAATGTTTCGTTTTGTCAAAAAATATACATTGCAAAATAGAACAATACGTCGAGAAAATCAATATGTCTAACGAGTGAACTAGAAAAAGTCTATCGGCGAAAAACGCTTAATATAACAGAGAACTTAAGCTGAGGTAGCTTACCACAATAGAGAGGTAAAGAGAGACGACTACGTTTATAAACGCCGGAATTGGATCCGTCTCAAAGCACTTAAATTCGGATCATTCCCAGATCTATTCGAGTATTTAATGATTATGGAACTTAAATAATCCGCCAGTTAATTGTTAGGTTGAGTAATGAGATAGCTAGTAATCAAACGTATAGTATGTAAGGTGATCTGAAAACCGTGATAACTTGTATAAAATACTATATAGTATTATATAAACAGACGTTATTATCATAGAACTTTAATAGATAATTATATATTTTTTATATATATAGTATATATATATATATATATATATATATTATATATACTTTATATATACTAGTTTCAGATTATAGAGCCTGACGCACATGATGTTAATGGAACAGAGATGTCACGTTAAAGCTTACTATTTTGAAATCAGAGGCAAATTTCAGTTATGAAAAGTTTCGCAACAAAAGTATTAAAACAATTATAAAAACTAACTAATAATATAATTAAAAGAAAAAAAGTAAATTTAAAAAAGGCTTTTAATGATGGGATGTGACCGCATGTTTTTATATTTATTATACTAACATAGCTAAGAAACCTGAAGAGATGATGTTGTTAACAGATTTTTTATTTATGCCATTCTATATAAACAATGAGATTGTTGGGGTATATTTGGTTATGGGTCAAAAAATTCAAGGTGAATTGCTATGATATGTGAAGATACTTAAGTAGGTCTAAACTCAACTATATTCTAGATAAAGCATATTTACCATTTATATTTAAATACAAGAATATTAAATTTAAATGGTATTAAAACTTAACCCTTAATTAATAAAATATATGATAATATTTCGATAAGGGTATAAATGCATACTAATATCTATATTTTTAAATTATTAAGTTTTACCATATTTTTTTAGTTGGGTATCATATTGTGAATATTTATTATATTACTATTAAGTAAATCCCACTTTGCACTATCATTATATTATGATCTATTAAGATTACATATTGTAGAGAGCTCATGTAGGCGCGTACATCAGGTATCTTACCGAAATAATTTACAACATAATTCAAAATATAATAGCCGATATATATTTCCTACGTTCCCGGTAGTAGTAGCAGTCGGAACGCGTCTCTATAGGGTATATGTATCTCAGAGTCGCGACACAAGATATCGATAATATACAAATGATAACTCACGAGGTTACGAATAACATTTCCAGGTTATTATAAGTTATGAACGCATACGTACATTATAAATTATAATCAATAAAATTGAGTTAGAATATAAGAAATTTTGAAGTTACTCCTCGTGCACTACTATTACCTGATATTCTGATTATCTCGTCGTCTCATCTTATACTATCATATAGTATAATATATAATATTTCTAAGCAGATAGAGAGAGTACGAGAGAAGATGAATGCAGAGTAAGAGATGGAGCGATAGGAGTAGAGCAGAACGTATAGATGAATGATAATGATGTTGCAGAGGAAGTTAATTTAAAATTAAATATTAAAAATAATGAAATATATGATATAACAGAGCAGTATCTATGATGTGAGCAGAAAGAAGTAAGTGGAATTAAGAAAAATGTTAGAATATAATAGAATTTCATCTCACTCTTTAACATAAGTCTTCCAATAGCTTTGCAAAGTTTTTATTCCTAATAATCTCAATGATGTATTTATTGGATAAAGTACTGACGTTGAATTAGCTATAGACAAAGCGTCTTGATGTTGATTTAGTGGTGGGGAGTAGACGGAGTCTTGGAGGAGAAGGTCGTCTGGTTTTGTCGACAATTTTTTGTAAAACGCAGTGATCAATAAATTGACAATAAGAGAGAGAGCACGTGTCCTCTCACGCTTATGAATAATTAATTAACTTGACATGAGAGGTAACCTTTCTTGAAATTACCGTATACACCTTTTTCACAGGCTTAAAGACTTGTCATCTGTGGGTACTAAATCCACTATATATGAAATAGACGAGCGAGTTACAAAATAATCGTACTTCTCGACGAAAGTAAACTGAGCATCACGCCAAAAAACGTGGAAGAGAAGATCAGGAATCATGTTCAAATAAGTGAATTTTGGTTCTCTATCTTATTGAGTACGAAGGTATAAATATGCTTTTTGTGATTATCTTTAACAATGAGAATTTGAAATATTCGTAAAGTTGAGAAGCCTGTTGATAAAGAACAAAGCATCTCGCATATTGCTGTCGGAGCGACATACTGGGGAAAGACTCACGTAGGTGACTGTTCGATGGTAGAGAGGGTAGGAATCTAATATTTTAGGAATTTTTAGTGATTGATATGAACGATGAGTGATATGTAGAGGTATAGTATAACAGAGACTTGGCGAGAGAGGATGAACCGAGAAGCACTGTAATAATACAGTAAAAGAGCTGTTATTGCGAGTTAGATGATTCCCCCACTTAAAAAGATATGCTTTGACCACCCAACCCCAGTAGCGTGTTGTGAATTTCATTTGTTTGTCTGAGTAGTAGATAAGATAATCGAACTCTTAATAGCGTATAGAGATAGAATAAGTAAATTTTAAGTTTTGCAAGATAGTTGATCGATATCAAATCGTGTGTGACGAATTAATTTTAAAGAGAGAATAAGCGAACTCGATAATTGAGTCTACTGAGTAGATATAGTAAACTGGACGTAGAAACATGAGTTGACGTAGTACTCGCATATGATTATTAACTGTCAAACGTCAAACGAGTTGAAAGGTGGCAGTATCCGTCTCGTTCCGTTAAGTATTAGATGTGAAGTTTACTGGGTGGGTCATTGAGTAATTCGATTACGTGCGTACTGGCAGACTCGAACACTCTTTACACTCGCATATGAGTCTTGACTTAAGGTGAGACGTCTTTATCATAATAGGATGCTTAGGGGCATAGGAAGAATTCTCTAGCGTGTGTTAGCGTTCAGAAGGGTTGATTGAACATGACTTTGCATAACGTGCTTTTAACAATCTAGCAGGAAATAAATATGACGGTGATAGTGTTATGAGTAGAAAGATTAACATTTTTATTGAAGAAGTTGATAATGATAAGAACAATGAAATAAACAAAAAAAATTAAGAAAGTTGCGTTAGGTAGGTGAAGGAATTTGGGTGTTACTAAGACATGCCAACGAGCCCTCACTTTGGAATGTACATGTAGATTTTGTGGTGCGTCCTTGTTAAGAATATAAGTTCAAGGTAATTCTCATGAAAGATTGTCAGTTTGATGATGTAGCACTGTTAAAACTTTTACATAATATAGTATGAGGGAGTACTTTACAAGATTGAGTTAGATCAAAACAGTCTGAAATATTTGTGATGTCAATTAAAACTAAATATTTATGGATTGAGGTGGTGATATGGATTGAGAGAGATAATAACATGTATATAAAATATTATTATGTTATTAAATTATAACAGAGGTTATAATATTAATATATATTATATTAGTAGAGTTATGTAGGTAAGAGAGTACTACAATAATATAATTGAACTTACTAGAGCGAAGCTTGCTGATATAGTACGATTGTTCTGTTAATTGTGCAACACTTAAATAAAGACTTACTATAGTAAATGAATGCTGAATAAATGGCTGAGAAGCAATACGCTATGAATTTCTTGTCACATTGATATTGATCCAAATGAAACAGAGAAATGTACTGTTTTGTTGAGTTTACTAAGTGGTACTGAAAAGAACATTGTTATGCTATGTGTGGCTAAAAGTAGTAGGTTCTGTGAATGATGAGGATTCGCTTGAAATCTTCGAGTCGTAGTGTAGTGATAGCCAAGAATGCACGACAGACGGTGATTAGAATAAATAATTGGGCTTTCCGAGTAGTTGCAAATCAATAAAAAAGAGAATATATGGTGATTATGTAAACAAAGCCACCACGCATAAGACGGATTTTCGAAAGCAAGGTGTGTGTAGAATGAGTATATTAATGAATGTGAAATATAAAAGTCAATTTATTATATTTTCTACTACTATACTATATAATTAGATATATACTAATACAATAGACGTATATAATAATGTATTATATATATATTGTGGAGTATAACGCCTATCAACAGCGCTTCCACTTTAATTTTATTTCGAAAACTTAACTGGTACTATTTGAATCATCGATTATATAAGTTGAGAAGCTGAGTAGGTATATCACTATATATATATAATAATCATAATATATTATAGTTCACGAAACAATGTAGTATAGCGTATATTTGAGTGGTAATGTGCCAAATGTTCTAGATTCTACCCAACTAACCCTATCTGCCTCGTTTTGATTTATCCCGTCGAAATAAGACTCAGAAAAATACTAATATCTCCAGTCAATATTTTTTATCGTATTATAATATTTAATTCTAAGTGCCATATTCTTATTATGATGTCATTTTCTATATTAGTAAGAAATATGGGGGTGGAGAGTGATAGTGAGAGCTTAGAGAGGACACGCGGATAAGAGATTTTTATTTTTTTGTCCCCGACTTGAGGAGCGAGGGTAGAAGGAATTTGCGGTCCAGGTTCCGATCCAACTTGCACTACACCTCACTGGCGCAGCCATTGTTCGGAGGCTTCCAGCTAACATATGAGCTGATATGCATGGGGTGAATTATTGGGACTGATCGGATGCCATCGACACGAGGAAACTCTACTGTTGAGGACCGGTGCGCGGAAGATTGCCAATCACTAGATGAAGATCAGTGATATTTGGGTTGGCCCGTATGAGGGATCTACAGCCGTTACCGTTGTCTCATGCGCCGCCCCAGTGAGACTAGGGAAATAAGAGAGAAAAGAGAAGAGTCATATACTTGAGTATACCGTCGGTGAGACGGGTGGTTGGGGGTGGTAGTGGTGTTTGTTGGTGGTGTGAGTGTGGTGTGGGTTGTGGTCGGGTGGGTTTGTTTAGTTATTGGTATAGGTGCCAAGTAGCAGGAGATCGTCACGTGGTGTAACGAGCACAGTGGCTGTATGCGCCGGACTGATCCGGGCGAGAGCCCGGGATTGTCGGTCATGCCCCAGAGGTATGGAGGATGGGGCCTGAATTGCGGCACATCCCTGCACCCCGGCAGGTACGATAGGATGAAGCGCAATTTATTATAGGGAAAGTAGCAATCGTATGCTATAAGTCTGTGTGTGCTGACACACGGCATAACATGATTTTGAGGCATCCAGGGTCTTTAAAACAAAATTTTGGGAAATAAGAAACATCGGCGTTATATTTTAACGCTCAGTTTTCGAAACTATCGCTATATTGCCAATAAATATCCGATAAGAATCCGTGCAAACTCCCGTCTCTTTTAATTATTTGAAATTTTTACAAGGCTACAATCATATTTATAAATATATATCATAATATATATATAATATATATATAGTATATATATATTTATATATAATATATAATAATATAGTTTATATATATATATACTATGATCCTTAAATACTATAGTATCATATTAGGTGATTATTAATTATATATACTCAGCAAGAGTACAAGAAATAAGTCAAAGATGATCAATAACTCTTCAAAACAGTGCGGGAGCTTTTAGCCAAATTGTTGCTTTTTGTTTATATTAGTATTATTAGATTGGTATTTAACATAAAAGGACTTCGCAGTGCCAATCAGAATTTGCTGCGCGTGCCTCAAATTGCATCCTTTTTGCTTCTGCCTTTACCAAAATTTATAGAAGTAATCGATCTGCAAAAAGATAATCTCATTTTTTTTGGTAACACGAAATTGGAGTTAATGATAGATAATAGAGATTGAGGCTTTATGGAGTGTATACACACACACGCAGACCCACAGACACAACAACCACACGAACACTACAAACACACACCATATCTATAGTTATTCTATATATCTATATATATATAATATATGTAATATAGGTACTCATTTTCTGGTACATTTCTATGTTCGTATATAATTAATAGTATCACCGTGATGATAATTTATGTATTATATAATAGTATAGTTCTATATATATATAAGTAATGCATGTTAACAACCCCTGACCATTACGAGAAAAAAACGAGTAATAAAGTATGAGCGTACAATATAGAGACATCTCCGCTCCAATGATAAAAAGATTTTTATATTACATTTTGATGTCTCGAAATCCGACCAATTGGGTTGTTTGCAGCGAAATATATCAGGAGATATCATATCATACAGTAATATATATGATATATTATGATATAAGTTATTGTAGTGTTGAGGTGTTACTGTTGGTATGTGTCGGTGATTATAGAGTAATGATAGTATTATAGAGTACTATATTTTGGGTTAGTGAGTAAGTTATTATAGGTATGTTTGTATATTGTATAGTAGTTTATTTATTACTTATGAGTGTTGATTAATAGTACTATATATATATATATATATAGTATAATTAGCGTAGGAAAAGTTATATATAATCTAACTATATCTATAATTAATATATTATAATGAATATTTATATATAGTAGTTTAGAGTTTATTTATATAATATTTAGTGTAAGTCATATTGCTACATAATTCTCATTTCTTAGTAGTAGGATGTAGGTATTATTATTGTTGTATATGTTAAAATAGGTATGAATATATATAGTATATATACCTATATATATATATATATAGTATTAAATAGTGATTATTATAATTATACTTATGTATATATATACATAATATTATATATATTAAGTATTAAATATAGATATATAAGTATATTAGAAATAAATACCTATATTATGTATAGCAAGGGTAATACTAGGTTAAATTATATAGTTAGTAAATACTAATAATTCATATATAATCTATATAATATAAACTATATATAATATAATATATATGCAATATATATATCATCAGGCGCGGTTTTACGGGGGAAGCCCAGGAGGCCGGCTCCTCTAAAAAAAAAATTAAAAGAAAACTCAATGTAATGAAAATTATTCAAGATCTACTCTTGTAATAACTATAATTAATAATGTCAAATGTGAGTCAAGAAGTAATTTTACATAACAGATCAATTTATTCTCTGAGAAAACTTATTTTTCATAAGGATCATTGATGTGGAGGAATATTCGATTTGTGCCTCAAGAACGCATACATTATTACAGTGCTTTCAAGACACTGGTTGTCATGGCAACGTAAAAGAAGACCTTATTTCTTTATTTTTTGCTCTATTTTGAGGAATTTTCCACAAGCCTCCTCTCGAAGTTTAAAAATTTTTTGTGTAAAAAATTATACTATAAATAGGGCAAGAATTTTTCTAACTTACAGTATATTATAATTATATATATAATTATTAGTATATTATTATAATAGTATAATATAGTATAAGTATAATATATTAATATATTATATATATTATATATACATATATAATTTATTGATATGTATATAGTATAATATATATAAGAGAGAGGAGAGAGAGAGAGCCAAGCTATACTAAATTTATAGCTTGAGAAGTGAGGAGTGACTCTTAGATTATAACCATAGGTGAATGTGGGTGCTTGTTATCGTTGTTTGTGCAAAGATGAAAAAACTGAATACTGAAACGAAAATAATATAAGTATATATAACTATAAATATATATACTATATCAAACTAATAACATAATATAGTATAATATATTTAGACACCTATATATAGTATATAATATAATAAGGTATAATAACATAAATATATATATCAATAAATATATATAATTATATAATATATATAATATGCGTCAGCCTCTAGAAGGAGCAACAATCCATATTCAAAAAGAGGAAACACGGCTACCGGAAGAGGATATACAATTGCTGGGTAATTGGGCTGGTCAAACTTTCAGTGAGAAACAGTGTAAAAAAAAAAAAACAAAAGAAAAAAAAAAATTCCATCTCTCAAACTACAATAGCTACGGGAAAAAGGAATAACATTTTTTGGAATTTGAGTCCATTATAGTTAAGAAATATTAAAAAAAAATTGTTAATAAGTATAGTAATATGATTACGAAGCATATTTAAGAGACTTTTTATACGTACTACGTTCAAAATAAGATTAATAGACTTTCAGTTTATGTTTTCTTTAACGCTAAAGAGAGTTACGGGTCTCTCGGTCCTTTCTTAGCCCCCTACATGTCGTGAACATACCTTATACAAATTAAATAATAATATATATATATATATAGTATATATATTAGTTATATTATATATATAATATATACATGATATATATACTATATTAATAATACTCATAGTATATTATAAACTATATAATATACTATATATATTACTAAGGCTATGTCCACCCGCCGGCCGAGCTCCCCGCCAACAAAAAAATAGGCAATTTTATGATTTATTTTTGAATATTTATTTATTTTTTTTACATTTTCCTAACAAAATTTCTAACAGGATTCAAAAAATAGTATTACCTTTTTCCTTGTAGCTCATGTGTTAATGAAGATTTGTTTTTTTTTTGTTTTTACAAAGTTCTTTTTCCTCGTAAATTTAACCAAGGATTCCAACATTAGTCCTTTTTCCCTGTAGCTACCTGTAGCTTTTGAGAAATGGTATTGTGCGCTTCTAAGAGGCTGGCCTATATCATATATAATATATATTTTATATTTATATAGATTACATAATATATAATATTAATATATATAATATATATAAAGGTATATATATATATATAGTTATATATATTGAAGTGCCTCCCCATGTTTTGGGTTCACGAGGCCCCCTAGATATATATATATATATAATATATATATATATAATATATATAAGTATTATATATATATATATTATATTATTATATATATATATAGTATATTTTATATATATATAATTATTTTTTACTTATCTGATCAACATCAGACTGGATGAGGATGTCATTACTCAATTACTTCAACAGTTAATATCGAACGCATATAGCTACAGGTACAATTAGTCTGAAAATATTTGGTTATAACTTTGGTGCAGTCTAAATACGCCCGCCCGAGACGCATATTAGATCAGCTATAACTTTATAAAAGAGCCGTTAAATTTTGTAAGACCCATCGGACCGTTTTATATTCGCAATCGCATGTGTCTGAGTCTTAAAAAAACGGGTGAATGGACAATAATTTATTTTTAATATTCGCGCCATGCAAATGTGAATGACGAATTTGAAAATTACATACTATTATGAGTCCACTACTAGACTATCATACAATATAATATATATAGTATATTATATATATATATATATTTTTAATAATAATAGTTAAAAATTATTATTTTATTATATGCTAATATATATATAATATTATATAATTATAGTTTATTTAATATATATTATTATAATATTATAATAATATATCTATTATTGTATATATAAATATATATATATACGGACAACGAGTTTAGTATCATTACCGTCCATATATATCTCAAAAACATTGAATGCTGACGTAAACGGAATACATGTGGTGACATGCTGGTCCCTAATTTTAGTACGGACAATGTAAAAAAAAACAGAAAAAAAAACAAGAAAAAAAATTATATCTATCAACAAACTAGCATAGCTACAGCGACAATGGAATACATTTTCTTGGAATTCCTGGCGAAAATTTGTACATAGGAAGAATGGGCTTTTATACGGCACACTAGGGGGCCTCGAGCCGACGGGAACATAGGGGGGACGTTTTCCACACCCCCGTAGGGAGGGGCGGAGGAACCCCGCGACACCCAAACAAAGAGCGAGGGGTTCCGGAGACCCCTCCCGAGGGGGGAATTAGTCTACACCGGTAGTTCCCGGAAGGGAGAGAAGAACCCGACTCTGCCATTCGGTGCGTATAACCCTTGGGGTATTCTTTAGTTAAAAAAAAAAAGCAAAGTTTGATAGAAAGTCTATCTTATTTTACCATTAGAAAGTCTATTTATTTTAACGGATAACCAATAAAGGTCTCTAAATAGGCTTCTAATCATATTACTAAATAATTATGAAATAATTTTTATATTTTTTGTTTTATTTTTTTTTACATTTTCTTATAGGTCGTGATTTATTAACCAGGATTCATCGTAAATATTGGTATTTCATTTCGCTGTGTATGTGTTTTTGGATATAATTTTTTTTTTTTTTTTTTTTTTTTTTTTTTTTTATACATGTTTCTGCTAGTTGACACATACAGCATTCACAAAAATGTATCCGTTTACTGTGCATTAATAGTTTTCGGATATAATATGAAAGAGATTTTGAATATCAATCAAGAAGGAAATAACCAATGAGTATAATATATAAAGGATATATAGATATCTTGTATGATATATATATATATAATAATATATTATTATATATATAATATTAGTATATATATATTACTATAAGTTTATATATAGGAAGAACGCTTGAATGAAAGAGAGTGTCATAAGAGCGAACAGATAATTGGTGAAATTAAGTTTTCCGTGCCACTAAGACAAGATTTTACCACCTAATCGAATGATATAGTTTTATTCTTTAGTGACATACGATTATATTATGGTTTTAAAAATAAACCATGCAAGATATACTGTATTTCTATAGTTATATAATATGATATATTTACTTATATATATATATAATATATATAATATATATATATAATATATACTATATAAGTAGTATACTGTATATATATACTATAGTATGTCCTTAGTATATTTAAAATGTTTAAGTATATATAATATTATTTATTTATATACCTTATACCACACACGAATGCATATATATATATATTAATAATATTTATATTATAATAGTGTTCTTATTATATGAATAGATATAATATATAAAATATTAATTAAGTTAAGGTTATATATATTATATAAATTTATATTATTTATTATTATATATTAGTATAAATAATTTTAATAAAAAGTAGTAATAATATATATATCTTAAATAGTATATATAATATATAAATGCAAAAAATATTATAATGGTAGCAATAATAGTAATATAGTATATATAATATATAATATATAATGGTTTGATATATAAATAATATTCTATATTTATATTAATAATAATATACAAGAGCCTATAAGAATATTAATAATATAGGAAAAGGTATCATAGATATGATATAATATCGCTGGTATCTATTAGGGTATTATGTAATTCTCTACACGCTAATTAAGCATGTTATATATATTGGAGTTTCTCACCATGGCTTAAATTCAAATAGATCTATTAACCCAATATTTAAAATAGTAATTACCAGGTAGGCTATTTAACAACACCTCGACCCTGCCAATGACGACTGGCCAGAAAGTGACCCCCATTAGGAAGGTTATCCCAGCCTAAAAATGCGAGTGCGGTCAGCTTGATAAAGAAATTTGGCTTATTAATGGGGAGTGTCATTAATGTGGGGTCAAGAAAAATAGATTGAACGAACGGATACATTTGGTTGTGAGTAGATCTGGTGATGTACTCTTTAAGTGGTTGAAGTACTATGGAGCTAACCTGGAAGTAGTGCATAATTTGACAAATCGTAGTCGAAGTTCTTGAAATTTTCTTATTAAGGGTTGCAGTAAACATGATGGAAACACTTGGAATATACAATCATTGACAACCATCACATGGATTCTTCTAACGGTTCAAAATTACTTGAACAACCTGGAACACTGCAATATATTGAACCAATTCTTTGGATATTCCTTTAAGGGTTGCAAGTACTTGAACAATCTCGAGGATTGCAATAATTTTAATCAGTACTTTAAATGTTAATTTAAGGGTTGTAATCTTGAACAAACCTGGATGTTAGATGTTGTGGCATAAGTTTGAAAACCTGTTAAAGAAAGGTATTTGAAACGATGGAATTTTTCTGAGGGTAGGCAATACCCTTTAATTTGAGCATCAGTAAACTTATGATTATTGTTTAAGAAGCGGTTACAAGTTCTTGAACAAACGCATGGAAACAATAACAATTTAAGGAAAAAGTGCCAATATTCACCAGTATCAATAGAAGATGCTAAGGTGGAATATAATAGTGTAGCCAAAAATATTTGATGTAACAATAAAAGCGGAAGTAACAAAATTTTTGAAGATAACGCTATTTAAATATGGGAAATTTTTCTCTATAAAAGGGTATATGGACATAGTATGGGAAGAACACCTGAGAAACAATGAAAGATTTAACCAAGACAAAGGACCAGTACTGATGGGGAATGTTCCTGTAAAAGGTTCAAAGTAACTATGAAACCTTGGAACAGAGTGCAAAAATAATTTGATGGAAGACTGATAACTCCTTTTGAGAAGTAATTATTCGACACATCCTTAGGTGATTGCATACTTGAAACACGAAACGCTAGAAAGATGCAATAATTTGAACCAGTACTTGGGATGTTCCTTCTAAGGGTTGCAAGTACTTGAGCAACGTGGAACAGTGCAATAATTTGAATCAATAATTGGGATGTTAAATTAAGAGTTGCAAGTACTTGAACAAACTGGAGCAGTGCAATAATTTGAAGCAGTACTTGAACTGTTTCTTTAATAGTTGCAAATACTTGAACAACTTAGAAAAGTGCAAAAATTTGAACTAGTGTTTGGGATGCTAATTTAAGGGTTGCAAGAACTTGAACAACCAGGAACAGTGCAATAATTTGAGCCAGTACTTGGGATGTTCCTTTAAGGGTTGCAAGTACTTGAACAACCTGGAACAGTGCAATAAATTGAAGCGGTTCTTGAGGTTTTCCTTTAAGGGTTGCAGATACTTGAACAACCTGGAACGGTGCAATAATTTGAACTAGTACTTGGGATATTCATTTAAGGGTTGAAAGTATTTGAACAATCTGAAACAGGACAATAATTTGAAACCGTAAGATCCCAATTACTACTATACGATTCCGAAAAAGGCAGTAAACACCTCCCGACAGGTATGAAACATATATATATATATATATATATATAATATATATTTATATATTATATATATATATATATATATATATATATTATTAATATATATATATAATAATATATACGATATAGTGTAATATATTAGGCATATATATAATATATATATTATAGTATATAATAATTAAGTAGATAATATATATATATATAATATGTATATAAGTATATTATATATATACATAGTATTTTACATATCTATCATATATTATATATATATATATATGTAATAAATATATATATATATATATATATATAATAATATGGCAATTTTTATTGTGCTGGAGTGGGTGGAGAGAACCAATGAATGTAGGAAAAAGTTGGAGAGTAGATATTCTGTATATAGAGGAAGTTGAAGATATAGTGAGATTGATAACCAAGAGATAGAAAGAGGTTGAGGATAGGAAAGGAGGTGAATTTTTTTTGTTTTTGTTTAAATTTTTTTTGAGAAAGGGTTTAAAATTATTAAGGTTTGACATGTTGGCACCGGGGTGGTTAAGGAATAAATTTCGAGGGAGGGCAATAAAATATCTTCTAACGTTTTACCAGGTGTGTTGTGATAAGAAGAGGATGTGATAAAGATAGAGTTTCTGATGAGCTCCATATAATGTATGCTAGAGATCGAGTAGAATGAGTGGAGGAAGCCCAATCCTCAGTTCTTTTGTTTTTTAGTAACTTTTGCTAATGAGGGAGAGGAAGATGTTTTGAAGTGAGAAGTATGTAGTTCTTTTAGGAAGGAGAGATAAGTGAGAAGATAGAATGATATAAATGTGTGATGAATATAGGGTCTGTAGCAAATGTTGAAAAGTGGGTGTCGACAGGGAACATACGGTGAAAACGAGAGCAAACGTCAATATAATGAAATTGTTATGGTACTGGGTTGAGGGGTTGTGCTGTTTTCTATGAAATCGGTACTTATTTTTAGGTGTGGAAGAAAATGTTAATTTATAAGAGGTTTGAGTTTGGGTGGCGTCGCTGAAAGTTCTGTATGTAGGCATTAATATTGGGAGTGAGATAGGGGTAAGGGGATGTGTTTTTGTTTGTGAGTTTTTTGGGGATGAGCCCTAAAAATGTGCTAAAATGGTTCATGTAAGATTTTGAAGGTTGTATGCGGAGAGGACTTGGTCATATAACAGATGGAATTTTAGTTCTTTGTTGAACTGTAGTTGTGATTTATTCTAAAAGGGGTTAGTGTAAGTTTGGTATAAAATATCGTGGTATGGAGAGTAAGACTTTGAGAGTCATTTGGATAGTAATCAGTAATGTATTTAAGAATTAACTATATGTTACCAGAGGATGGAGCGTGAGATACGTTTTGTTCTTATTTTTTGAGAGGTTATGTAATGTGTGGTAAAAGAATTTACGAGGATATTATAGATTCGATTTAGTGGGAATCTATATGATGAAGAGATGTGAAAATAGTTTAATTTAATATCAGCTATGGTATACTGTGCATTATGAAATTTAATAGTTTACTTCATCATGGTATCATAGTGTAATTTTAGAAAAAAATCACATCATTTTCAATAATAAGCAAAAACAGAAGACAAATCCTATAAATAGAAATTATTATATATAAGATAAAATATTATACTATAATGTAAAGAAGATAGATTAATGAGATAATGCGAGAGTCGGAGATCATAACCAAACAGACTAAAAAAAAAAAGAAAAATAAGTATTACAGATTATGTCAAACTATATTCACTGTATGGAGAACAGTATAATTATATACACTTGATGAATCACATACCTATAGTACGAATGAAACGCTGACTTAGTAGGTCATTCATTGAAGGCAATATTCGTAAGGGATGAGATTTGATGTTGAGGATTGTACGTCCGGTCAGGATCTCTGACACTTTGTTGCAGTTCTACGGTGTTATAGTTTTTATAGGTATTGCTTTTTGTCATCTTTAACTTTAGTTACACTAGTACATTACTTTTTTTCAGTTCAGTGCTGGGCTGATTTTTTTAGTTTTGACTTTTGGCGGGCATAGTGGTTTTTTTTGTATTATCTCTTATGGGGAAAGACTTTCTGCTGAATTTTACATTGTTTGATTTTTTTTTTATTGCTTCGTTGACTACAGTAGCCCACTTCTCATCATGCCAGAAGATCGACGGTGCTGTATTTACTTTCTTCGCATGTTACACCAATGTGATGGGGTTGGCCCTATTTTTCATCAAATTAAAGTGACACTCCATATTCACGGTAGTGTGACTATTATGAAAAGACGTTTAATTCTCACCCTTGCAGCAGTATTATTCCAATTGATTTTTAGCTGCCATATTCACCTGTTGCTTACTCCATGTTTTTTATTTGGTTTGTACCCACCTTTTAATATTGTCGTTTTATGGTTGTATACTTTCTATAAATAATTGCTTTGGAGATCACTTCACTTATACTTACACTCTGGTCACTTCTCTGATAAGTACTTCATCGATACCCATAGCATCGCACCTGTTAATGTAGTTTCGTTTAGTTACTCACAAACCCTTTTCTCATTCATGCGTTGCAGTAACTAATGACATTTTTTTGTTTGGTCACCATTATCGGTTTCGTTTCGACAGTGACACACAGTCTTGCCTCACCATCAGTCTCCGTCTGGCACCTTTGTTGCTATTTTGTGTTTTTATTCATTCTTTATTTTTGTACTACAGACAGGTCTTACGCATTCATGTGCCTCATTCTCTCCTACTGCCGACATTACATATTACGTTGAATATTTCATTCTTGCTGTGAGGGCAAGAGACTATCAGATCCCCTCACGGCCCCTACCCGCCCTCTTTAACCCATTCACCTAATCTTCACTCACCACTCCAGATCTACTCTCTCCCGCTCCGCAACAGGGTCTCATCACTAGTATTTACCATACACTTGAATTAATCTTTTCTTCACCACCACCCGTGAGGAGGAGTTTTTACAGAGCAGCGTAGATGTTTATACAACGTTTGTATTCTCAGCTCACTATATTATTCCTGTCGGAGCGTGGCATGTTTATGCATCTTATTTTTTGACCAGGTTAATGTATGTCGGTGTTTCGGGTATTTGTCTTTTTGTGGTGGTTCTGTCTCGTCTGCATTTTTGCCCTCACCATACGACTTTTTATGATATTATTCCACGTATTTGTTATGTCTGCAGTAGTGATGTGTGTATTCGGCACATATTTTCTTAGATTCCTTATTATTAGATATTATTATGTATATCTACATAGCACAAGGTTGCCGAGACATATCGACTGATGGTTGAGTGTTAGACATTTGTCACCATTTCTAAACCAGTTCTGATTGAATGCAAAAGAATTTATCAGTTTCACTTCAACGCATAATATGAAAAAGGTTGTTAATCAAAACGAAAGCTATTGTAACATGCGTTTCTATGTGTTTTTATAGTTGTACTATTAGTAGGTACAATTTTAATATAGTTTTTAAATTCTGGGCAAATCAAACTATTATGTAATAATTACCAAATCGCAAAAGTTAACACCAAAAAAATAATGGATTATAAATACAAACATTGAATGCAAGAAAAATTAAAATCTAGAAATAAAATTATAAATAAACAATTATAATACAAGGGTACCTAAAACAGTATATCAATTAATCAAACTAAACAGTATAATAATATAAGCGGATACAACATATAAATAATATATACAACACCAAAAAGAATAAAAATCAAAAGAATATATACATACAAAAGATCCACTCAGAGCGAAGATCGTTTGAA
>JABUQX010101719.1:0-17500 GCA_015478945.1 Trachelipus rathkii
ATGCGAAAAGCCTTGGAGTTTAAGTATTAACGGAGCTTTCTGCTTGAAAAATCAACACTTGATATTGGCCCTTTGGTTTTGCCATCGAGAAGCTAGAATCAGTTAATATCTGTGTACGACCCACAAATTGAGTGACCCTCTGCACTTAATATATTTTCGAAGATCTGATGACTTATATTTGTCTACGCTAGATATAAATGACTAACATGCCCTAAAACTACATCGTTCATAATGTCGCGCGAGAGGCGTCTGATTAGACCTAATCGAAAATATAGTGCTAAGTAAATAGTGCTCCTCTCTTATTTCTTTATGATACGGTCGGTACCGAAAGCATCGTTAGCAAAAGACGAATTGTCAGAGTTTTTTGTAAGAGTAGAATAAAAAAAATTCGTCAGAATTTGAGATGTCTCTAGCAAAAATCGCAAGACTTCGTATTCATCCATCACTAAAATTGACCAATTAACTAACGTTAATCCGAGGATTATAACAACATCGGGAAATTAATGAAAAATTGCAGATGATGTTTTATTTCACTTTTGCAATTGATTGTACACAGGTTGTTTAGAGAATACCCATAGGGGATCTAAAATCATCCGTTGTAGCGAACGAAGAAACCTCAGTTTAATGATACTTTGAGCATCGTGAAAGAACGAGGGTAATACGCTAGGATTAATCTCATATAGCTATTCTGAGAAAAAACAGTACACACAACTACATAAAAAACTGAATATTTATGACTATACTAGAAGTCTATATACTTTACTTATCAATTAAATATATAGCGACATAATTTGAGATCTAAAGTAAAAATTAAAATAATTTAGATGATTAGGATAAATAAGATTGGAAAGCTCAAGGATAAGCAATGTCAAGTTAGAGAACTACAATATTAGCGGATTTCGGATAAAAATTGCGTAAACATTTACAAGGGGAGATATAGAAAGTGAGAGAAATCAAGCAGCGCAGCAGCAGCAGCAGCAGCATGCAGTAGGTTATAATTAAAGTGACAGTATATTAGAAATGTTTGAGACTCCATTTTCGAAAACTCTTTTAGTAAAGATCGTGTATGAGAGAACGAAATCGAAATAATCTAATTCTTGTCTCTACGTGCTAATCCATTTACGCTCGATTATTTATTTATTCTCTTATTAATGCTATACGCCAGAGAATATATGATGAGGCAATGTTAGCTGCAAAATATAATTACTATTTTAATTCGATGAGTGTTAATACTTTGTAGATAATGGAAAGAAAAATATTAGATATCCTGGGTAATATTACGATATCTGTTTTTTAGATAAACGAGATTAATACAAAAGGTATTGGTAAGCTCGAGATCGGTTTCTTGGAAATTGAATTTACGCAGGCGTTTTGTACAATTTATAATGCTATCTATATAATATTATAATGAACCATAAAAAATTATAAGATCACTTTCTCCTATTATCTCGAGATTTATCCGATTAGTACTGCGTTCTGAGAATGTCTGATTAACTGAACGATATATTAGGATGAATTATTTTGAAGAAATTACATCTGTGGCTTATTGAGTAATTTAAAATAGTCAAGCTTTCCGATTGTAACACCCGAATTAAAATCCTGATAAGAATATAGTATACCTTCGTTCATCCGAAATATCTCTGCGTGATTATATTGGTTTGTATAATATTTTTTTTTATTATAAAAATTTGGTATAATTAAAGATATGAACTCGTAAAAGATATTATATAAAGATATTTGTCGCGTCTCTCAAACTGGAAAAACGGTCGTAATTATTTTTCAAATGGGTACGTTGATGTTGCAAGTTAATAATATTTATGAACATTACTCGTTCTTACAGAGAGGAATAGAATTAATTTGATCGATACGAATTAGCGTACGGACGAAGAAGCTCGTTTAGGCGCTTTAATAGATGCCTTAATCCGGACCACCTAACATATATCGACCAACTGTTCAAAAGGATCATGGTGACTATGAACGATATGCGCGGAAATTCAATCATTAGGTGGAACATAAAGCAATATACTCTCTCCCAGAGGGGTTGTTTGCCAGTATTTGAATCGTATCGTAACGTGAACGAAGGCTGAAAGAGAAAAGAATTTCTTACAGAGTTTGGATTTGAGGATGAAGATTATTTATCTATATTAAGGAACGGTTGTTTGTAATTTTGAGAGTTAATTAGAAAGATAATATCGTAAATGTCAACTTGAGCACCAAAAACATTTCTATTGGCATTCTCACCAACCCTATGTGATAATCAAATGAATTTTCCAAAACAACATTTATTGAAGCTGTATCGACGTATCCAAAATAGAGATATCGTTTAAATTAAGTTAAAGATATGTGTGTTATGTTTTTATATGTGAGGGTGTTTGATTTGTAATATAGAGAGGGAAAAAGTATTACACGAGTGAGATAGTTAAGGAAAATTATAATAATTAATTAATATAAATATAAGGAATAAGAAAAAGTATTTGGAAATGATAGTTGGGGTCCATTAAATTAACACAACGGACGGGATGAGCTAGTAAAAACATATACTGTGGCAATTGAGAATAATAGTCAAAGAGTTAAGTGTGTTTAAGATTAAGACCGGAAATTATGGAACGGTCACATAGGTTGACGCTCTTCGGGGAACAAATATGATACAAGGGGGGTCTTGTGCAATTGTGACAAATATTTGACTTAAAAATTTTGTGAATAATTTTGGGGGATTTTTAGATTTTTAACAACTGATCTTCGATCTATATAGTTAGATAATACTATTATGACTATGGGGTCCAAACGGATTATGAAGTACTTTTCTGTATTAGTGCAAAATATTGTTTGAAAAGATCGGTTCTTCATGAAACTCATATTGCTTTAGGGGTTATAAATAAAAAAATACATTAGGAAAAATAGTAATAATTTTATATTTTTCGGTAATATACGATCTCGCCTTACGGGGAATCGCAAAGCGGCTGAACGCTTTCGAGTACCTTTTTGTTAAGCTTAAAGTATCTTCAAACGATTAATGAAGATCATATTTCGCTAATCGGGAACTAATAGAAGTCGAAGGTCTAAGTGAAATTTCGAAACTTAAAAATTTTTTGTGAATTATTATTATTTCTTTTTTCATGAATCTTGTTTTTGATGTTAAAAAAGACGTTCGTTTTTTGAAGTTCTTCCTGAGTCATATTATCGGGTGAAATCTGCGCATAGTTTTTTATCCGCTAAAAAGGTGTCGGCGAAGCAGGTTAGTCGTTTTCGGTCCCCTTCAAAAGTCACTAAATATAAATGTCGTACGGATGCAAAAAGCGGCTTGAATCGCTTTCGAGTACGCATTTTGTTAAGCTAAGTACTTCAAGCGATAGTGACGTCATATAGTCGACGCCTATGGATACTAATATAAGTCAAGGTCAGTGCCATTCCGCACTTAAATTTTTTTGTGAATTATTATTATTATTTTTCATGATTTTTTTAGCTTTCGCACTTGACTTGACTTATATCAGTTCTCCTGACGTCACTCATATTGGGTTGAAGCGATAGTTTATCCGCTAAAAGGTTTCGCGCGAGACTTAGGTCGTTTTTTCGGTCCTTCGATAATACTATAATATATTGTGTCGCCTTAGCGGAATTCGAAAAGGCTGAAGGTTTCGAGTACATTTTGTTAAGCTTTAAAGTTCTTCAAACGATTAATGACGTATATATGTGACGCTAATCGGAACTAGATAGAAGCGGAAGGTTCTAAGTGCAAATTTCGAACTAAAAAATTTTTTTGAAATATTATTATTATTTTTTCATGAATTTTTTAGTTTTAGCACTAGACATGACTTATATGTCCCTTCCTGAACGTCACTATATGGGTTGAATCGATAGTTTATTCCTCTAAAAAGTGTCGCGCGAGCACGTGTTGGTCGTTTTTTCGTTCCTCGAAAAGTCACTATATTAGTGTCGCCTAACGGGAATCGAAAAGCGGCTGACGCTTTCGAGTAATTTGGTTAAGCTTAAAGTATCTTCAAAACGATTATGACGTCATATAGTGATGCCTAATCGATAATAAATAGAAGTCGAAGGTCTAAGTGCAAATTGCGAGAAAATTAAATTTTTTTTATTTGTGAATACTATTTATTTATTATTTTTTTCATGATTTTTAAGATTTTCGCACTGAACTCGTTGATATACGAAGTTCGATTACTGACGTCATATATGGACGAGGATTGAAGCGATAGTTTATCCCTAAAAAGTGGTCGCGCGAGCACGTTTAGGTCGTTTTTCCGTTCCCTTCGAAAAGTCACTATATATAGTGTCGCCTTACGGGAATCGCAAAAGTGACTGAACGCTTTTCGAGTAGCATTTGTTTAGCTTAAAGTATTTCAAACCAGATTATGAGTCATATAGATGAGCTAATGGGAAGTAATAGCAGTGAAGTCTAAGTGCAAATTTTCGAAACTTTAAAAATTTTTTTGTGAATATTATTATTATTTTTTTCATGAATTTTTTTAGATTTTCGCACTTAATCTTCGACTTATTAGTTCCTCCTGACGTCCTATACCTCGGGTTGAATCGATAGTTTTTATTCCTAAAAAGGTGTCGCGCGAGCACGTTTTGTCGTTTTCGGTTTCCCTTGCGATAAAGTATCTATACAGACTTGTCGCTAAGATACAAAATGCGGCCTGAAAACGCATTCGAGTACTGATATTCTTTGTTAAAGGGTTAATGGTAATCTGTCCAGAACCAATCTTAAAGACGTCATAAATAGTCTTCATGAAGCTAATCCCGAACTAGTATAATAAAAAGTCGAAAAATAAAAGAGGAGACTATAGTCGAAATCATACTTTGGCCTGATGAGCCAAAAAGCTTTAAAATAATATTGACAAAGAATTATTATATTAGTTTTGATGATTATCTCATTGCACTGAACTTTTCTTTTAGATTTCTTGCTCATTGTATTTCCCACTCGAACCGTGTGTCGAAGAACATGTGATTTATAAGGTTACTTTCCTGACTGTCATATATATCGGTTAGAAGCGA
This sequence comes from Trachelipus rathkii, assembly GCA_015478945.1. Classification (NCBI taxonomy): domain Eukaryota; kingdom Metazoa; phylum Arthropoda; class Malacostraca; order Isopoda; family Trachelipodidae; genus Trachelipus; species Trachelipus rathkii. Next base: position 5,014 of record JABUQX010101719.1, read on the forward strand.
TAGTCTTATCCTAAAAGCTGGGAGGAGTGAAATGTGAGTGAGACGATTGCAGAGTTGGATCCGGCGAAGAACGATGAGGCAACCTCTACCATCTGAGGAATTACTTCCACGCATAGTAACCACGGTCACCGCGTTCAGCGCATTTTGCGATTCCCGAAGTAGGCGGGCGACACTATATTTATAAGATTGACATTTTTCGAATGCGAAGAACCTCGTTTATTTTACACAAGAGATTACGTGCTCGCTTCGAAGTCGTAAAGCTACAATCTATTATCACGATTTGTCAGCTTACGGCAAGGAATCGCAAAGTGACTAAGGAGAAGGATTCTCGAGCACACAATTCCTCTGGATATTAAGGTGTTAAATAGTTCATACTAGATAGATATATGACGTACGAGAGTAAGAGGATCACTCGATTGCAGAGAAAGAGTCATAGTACCGAGTACGACGTCTAAGTCAATTTCGAGCAGGTGCTAAAAACTTAAAAAAAGTTGATTCTCAACTGTCACGTGAAATATCGCAGTAGTAATATATAATGAGTGTCAAGAGAGTTAGAAAATAGTGGACAGTTTATGTTTATTTATTAGTCTCTTTGCTTTGGACTCAACTTCTATCCAAATTAGACAGGTTAGATGCCGGGCACCGTTTCTATCCTTTGTGGCAGCTTATTTATCATCTGCCTGAACCTTATCAGACCTTCTTCGGCCGGTAAATCTCAAGATTGAACATTCGTAGCCGCCCAATAACATGCCACAACGCTCATTCCACGCAGGGCTTGAGTAACCCATCAGGAAGTACATATTGGTTTAATTATTTCCTAAAGGGCTAGGTTCGGTCGCGCCGCCCGCGCACGTTGGTAGTTTTTCGGTCCCTTCGTAATGTACTCTATAATGTGTCGCAACTTACACGGTATCGACACAATAAAGCGATGGTATCATGAACGCTTCCGTGATGATCCATTTTGTTCAGCTGTAAAGTATCTTCAAACCGATTATGGATTGTCATATTCAAGTCCTTGGGGCATACGTTCTCAAAGATATTCTTCTGCAAGCCCTATATACGTAGTTCCAAAAGAAAAAATAATTTGCATAATAGAAGTCGAAGTTATGCAAATCCGAAACTAAAAAATTTTTGTGAATTGATTATTATTATTTTTTCACACAAATGTTGTTCGAAGAGATATATTGGTTCGTAACATTTTTATACCTTACGTTATATATAGAGATGTAATTCCCTTCCGCTATAGTCGGACAACGTATCTGGGTTGAAGCATGATAGTATAATTAAAAATCCTTTAAAACAAGCAGTGTCGCGCGAGCCGTTAAGTGTTTTTCGATATATTCCACTCTTCAGAGTAAAGATCACTAATATATATATGTGTCAGCCTAACGCAGGATTTGTCACCAAGTTTGGGCAGGAAGAAGCTTTCGAGTAACCCATTTTGTGAGACTAAAAGTAATACATTAACATTAGAAATTCCCGTTATGATGATAGCACCGAGAGGCATTTTGAGTGTGTAATGAAAGTGTTGTTGACGTCATACGGGGTAATTTGAGATCCTTTAATAATTTTTTTTTTTCTTTTTTGTGTTGGTTTTTTTCCCTTGCAGATTTGATAATTGTTTTGTTTATGTTACAGACAACGAATGTTCTATCATTATTTTGCAGGACGAAGGTAGACCAGCTTGCGTGCAAAAATTTATATCGATAAACTTTCACTCATTTATTTGTGAAGATTATAATTTATTTATTATAAAATATAATCATGAATTTTTTTCAAGAGATTTACGCAACTTAGACTGTTCTAGGACTCTATAATATACTCGAGTATTCTTACTCATTTACCATGACGTATGGATCATGCGGTTGAATGAGGTGAGATTGTTTTTAGTCCTCAAAAGGTTTTGAGCGCAGACCGTTATTTAGTCGTTTTTCGGTTTGCCTTATGAAAATCACTATATATATAGGTCGTCACTTTAAGCGGGAATCGCAAAAGTGGCTTGAAGTTTATTCGAGTAATTTTATATGTAGCATGGTGATAAGTGGATATACTTACCAAATCGATTCATGTAGTCATATAGAGTGAGTCCTATTCGATATCGCGGAGCGGCAAAACTATACCGATATAAAGCCACAGCTGGTAAGGTCGCTAAGGCATGACTTTGAATATTCTCTGTAACTTAAAAAAATTTTTGTGAATAACATCAAAGGCTAGTAATGATGTTTGTTTTTAGATTTTATTCAGCGGTGTCTAGATTGGGATCCCGCTACTCGAATCACTCCTAGTCACAAGCTCTCCGGCACGGCTGGCTCCGTTGCAGTGTTGACAAAATGTAAAATTTAAGTTTTATTTATGCGCGTGATGAAAAACGTGCAATGTCGCGCGAGCACGTTTATAGTAGATTCGTTTCGTTCCTCGAAAGTCACTATAGGATTAATGCTTAGTCGCTTACTAGAGAATTGCAATAGCGCCTGAACGCTTTATCGAAGTACATTTTGTTAAGCTTAAGTTATCTTCAAAACGATATGAGTCATATATTGATGCTAATCGAGGGACAATTGAAGTCGAGGTCTAAGTGCAAATTTGCAAATTTTAATATATTATGTTATTTTGTGAATTACTTAATTATTGGTGGAAGATTTTCATCATGACATTTTTTTTAGATTTTCGTTAGGACTTAGGACTAGCGAGCTTATAGGATTCAGTGTGGTTCGATACGAACTAACTTCTGAGTTAATAATAGTGTAGGGTTGATATAGGGCGTAAGAGTGGCATGAAGATCCCTACGACTATAAAAAAATATCTTAGAGTTGATTCGGCGCGGAGACGGAGGCAGATAGTAACAGATTAGGGTAGCGGACATCGGGAAGTTTCGGGTTCCTTCGAAGAAGTGAACTAAAATAATATTAGTGGTCCGGACGTTACGGGAAGCCGCGTAAAGGAGGCTGGAACGGCTTTTCGAGTTACTGGAATGTTTGTATTAATCTTAAGGTTATTTACGGAGACCAGAGTTATGAGCGACTCGTGTATAGACTAGAATGAGGAAATGTGATATCACTTGACTAAAACGGGAACTAATATACCCGACCTTAGTCAAGCGTGTAGAGTGCAGAAACTTATTCGAACAAAACTTCACAAAATTTTTTTTGTGATTATTAGTTATTAGTTGTTTCATGAATTTGATTTTTTAGATTTTCGGCACTTAGATCTTCATTATGAGTCGGAAGTCTCCTTGCCTGACGTCACTGTCATAATCGGGTTGACAGCGGATAGTTTGGGTTGCGATGCAATCAAACCCAATTGTTTGTAGTCGCGGCCGCAGACCCGTGTGAGATGACTAAAGTATTTGTTTGCAGGTATACCGCTGGCCTGATTCAGAAAAAGCGAGTCTATAATAGTAAGGTCGCCGGGTGTCGTACGGACATCAGCTAAAAACAGGAACGGAAACAGGCCAAATTAGTAAATGACTATTTTCCAAAAAGTTTTATTAACTTTGGGAATTATGATCTTATTTGTAAGTGACTGTACTTTAGTAAAGTATTCCCAGTAGGCTCTTGAACACTAGTATTTAAGTACCAAGTGTCGTAAGTAATATTTTGTGTTAACAAGATAATTGGATGAACTTAAAGTGAGGAAGTTTGATACAAAATTAAAAGAATTAGGAACTAAATTGTTTTTGTGAATTAAACTTATTTATTTTGAATGATGTTTTAGGATGGGTTTCGCGAACTTAGATCGCTTCCGACTGTACTTTCAGTTCCCTCTGACGGTCATATATCGGGATTGAAGCGATAGTTTTATCGCCTAAAAGGTGTCGCCGAGCCGTTAAGTCGCCTTGTTCGGGTATCCTCGAAATATTCACCTATATTAGTCGGTAGTGTCGCGCTTTGTTGACGAGCAAACTCGCAAAAAAGGCGCCTCGATAGCTGGAGTACCATTTTGTAAGCTTAAAGTATCTTAACCCGATTATGAGTCAATAGTGACTCGTTCGGAATCTAGTAGAAGTTCGGAGGTCTTTTAGATAGCAAATTTCAAACTTAATTTTTTGCTATATCATTTTAAATAATTGTTCAAATGAATTATGTATGAATTTGATTCTATCACATTAATATCTGTTCTTTCGAAAATTGGTTTTCCTTTTGTCTTTAACGTACATTTGTCTTAAAGGTGATCGTTGAAATTTTCGCTAATCTTGTTGTAATGAAGGGAACAAGAAGGATCAATGTGCACACAGTATAAAAAGAATCGCACTCATAATAAGAAACGTTACTCTTTGTTATATTTAAAATTCGTAGAAAAAAATAAATAGTCTACGTAATGCAATGTCATTTCAATAGTTTGACTACTGTAGGAGCATGCTAGTAAGTTACTGGCTAATTCCTTATTGTTTATTTTTTTTATTTTTGATAAAAAATCTTAAAGTGAACAATAATTTAATGAAAAAGCCATAATAAAGGGAACGTTTTTTGTGCATTTAATAACGAAGGGTTCTGGACACTAGTTTTTTTCACCGAATTTTGAATAAATTTTCCCAGGAACCCCGTGTCGCCAAAAGCTAATTGAGGATCTTAAGACACTGATTTTAGTTTTCAGTATTATCGAATTATTATCTCGTAAATTGAGAATTTCGGTTCCCCGCACCAACAAAAACAAACTTTCTTTATTGAAGGTGGCATGGTCACGAGTCGTGCTGGTCTCCAATCTAATTCAACTTATTTTATATATGCCCATGGAGTTTATCTTAAACGAATTGAAAATTTTTTTAAAATTTCTAAAATGGTTAATTTACTTCTAATTGTTTGTTTGCTTGCTTGTTATTCTTGCAAAATTTACAATATATATATATTTTAGAGTAGTTGACAGATTAAGAATATTTTCAGTTTTCCTCGAAAAAAAACTCGCTTAAGAAACGAAAAATTTATATTTGAACACTTCATCACAGAAGAAGTAAAAAAGATATATCTGGTCCGACTATATACACCATGAAAAAGCGTGAAATGTGAGAGAGCTACCTCTTAATGTATTTTTTTTTAAAGTGTTAACTATTATTTATAGTATTATTTGTTATATTATTTATTTCTCTATTTACAATTTGAAAAAAATAATATAAAATAATAATAATAAGCTAAAAAATAATTAAAAAGAATATCTCATCTATCTCTCTCTCGGAAACGTCGTTGTTACATTGTGACTAGCGACTTGCACTTCATATATTTTACTCTCTAGATAAGATGGAACATGGTTGGCCAAATTTGTGTAAACCCTATTGGGACATGGCATATTGGCAATTTTTAGGTATTAAAGATTGGCCACTTTTGGCACAATTTGTGTACGAAGTAGTGAGTCCTTTATTTGTTCCTTCGGCCATTCCAATCGACCGTTTATTTTTTAAAAATGATAATAAACAATAAACAGAAATTTTAATAATTTTCATCAAAAATGATATTATTCACTTATTCGCGAGAATCAACGTAGAAACGTTTGCTTCGATATCTCGAAGAAAATGTAAATATAATAAATTAGAAATAAATGTATTAGTGTATTTTTTTAATAATGAAAAAAAACCTTGTTGAATAAACAGATTTTTTAAATATAAACAAAATTTGTTTATGTCTACGAGTTTAACGTTAAACTAATTCGTACTTTTATTCGATTTTCTTCTAAAAACCGTTTCCACTCTGTAGGAAAATTTGGACGTATTTCATTGGGACAAATTTTGCCGTCTTTGATTTCGCTGTCTAACCAGCAAATGAATGCCTTTCCAATTTTTTTCCAATTGTCTAAGAAATCGTCGCTAAATTTTAGCCACTTTTGAATTTCAATGAACCGGCTTTCCGTGTCCTTTATCATTTCCGGAACGGAGAGCTTACATTTTCTGTTAAAGAAGGTATAGACTGCCTTCTCTCGCAGAGCTCGCAAAACAACGTACCATATCGTTTTCACTTTAGCCAGTCCGACGGTGCGGTCGTTTATTAAGTAATAAAGAACGTAACCTTCGCAATTTTTCATTCTTCGAATATTCGTAATTTCAGCATTCACGTCTTTTGGAGATATCGAATAGTATTCCGGCGTTAACATCCCCACGAACTTTAAATATTCCAAGCAGACCTGATGAGAGACAGTCGACAACGAATAATTATCTTCGTCGTCGTCACCGTACACCTTTCGGGGCGCTGATGTCATCAACAAGCCATAGATTTTCGATTCCGTTGAAGGAATATGACAAATTATTATGTATTTTGCCGAAACCCAAACTACGTGTTAGTAGGACGTTAAGAACGCTAAAATATAATTTCGAAACTTCATCGCTTCAAAGGTATCTAATACCGCCATCGCACTTTTTCGCGATTAAATTCTCTCGAGTATTACTTGAGGTCGAGTAGACTGTGAACAGCATAGTATCAGTATATAAGCGCTATAATATGTATATTCTTACACCTGACAATCTTCCTCCGGAAAATACTTTCTCCCGCTATATTTTAGTCCGCAAATCATACGGATCGTTGCGAGAGAAATAGAAAAATTTGATCAGCGTTCGTGGCTGGGTTGATGATATCGTCATGTGCAATTCTCCCGTAACTTGCTGATTGCTAAATTAGCGAATGAAACTTTTTTCCTTTCCTCGCATGAAAATCAAGACCGCGAGTAGTTAATTTTCCAAATATTCGTATGCTCATAGATCATCCGTTCGCTTCTTTTATTTGAGTCGTGTAAATGCAGAATATTCGGAGGTCTAGAATACATCGGACATCACGTCAATCAATTTTAGTTAGGAACTTTTGCTCTAATATTCTGAATATTTCCTCGCATATCACTAGACTTGCATCGGTCCCTAATCTCCGTTCTATTTCGAAATGCTACATTTCTGTTTGAATTTCGGCATGAAGTCTGTACCCCGAGCTACATTTTTGAATAAAATAAAATCTCTTTTGTTTCGACGAATCGATATCTCCACACTGCATTATTGAAGTTCTATAATTATACATCACACCTTTTTTTATCATTTTAATCCGCTCTCTCATCGTGGATGTCGATATAGACGAAAATGCGCTACCCTCCGGTATTTTATAATCAGATTAACAAAATTTTTTATTTAATTAACAAATACTTAACAAATATATTATTTAAAGTTATAATAATAATATATAATATAATAATAAAATAATAAATAATATAAATAATATAATATCATAATAATAATATGAATAATAAAATAAATATAAAATAATAATAAAAAAATTAAAATAATATAAAAATAATAATATATAATATAATATATAGCTAATAGTGAAAAAATATCTAAATCGCGAACCTCGAATAAGTTGAAACCTCTATTTTCTCGCTCACCTAATAAATGAATCACGGTATTTATAAATAGTTAAGTTGAAAGGAAAAAAAAACATATTAGTCCAACATAAATTTGTTTCGTTAAAATAAAATAAAAACGTGCGTAGGAGTGTAGTATATAAAAACAATAACGCGAAACAGTGGCAGCAGCAGCAACAGCAGCAGCAGCAAGAAAAAATACATAAAAAAAGCCAAATGAAACGGGGCGTATTTCCAGGAGATTTTGTATTTCGTTTAACTTCAATGATTATTTGGGAATTTAATAAAAACCAGTAATTATTTCAGTGTATATTTTTTTATTAAAACATGTCTATAATAAACTTGTATAAAAATAATAGTATAATGCAATAGATAAATTTTTAAAACTAAAATGGTGTATGATATTTTTCCTAAAATCTTACAACGTGTGGTATTAAAAAATGGGTCTCGTATTGACGAGATCGTAAAATAAAAATCTGAAATTGCAGATCGATCATCATCATCATCATCAGCAGCAGCAGCAGCAGCAGCAGCAGCAGAGGCGTCGAACAAACACACCACTCACTATTTCGCTTTTTCAACTTCGTACGTGGCAGGGAGTGCACTAGAAAAAATATTAATTCTTCGATAGGAATATGTAAGAAAAATAGTAATAAAAAGTAAGATAGATTTTTATTTTTATAAATCTATCGTGTAGAGTTTGCATTTACATAAGCGTTATAGCTTCGTTTCATGCGGGAATCTCGTTCTACTAAAAGGGGTAGCGAGAAGAGAAGGAAGCGGTGGAGGCGGCGGAATTTGCGACGATGCTAGTGGTGGTAGGTTGTGGTGTTATGTTATATTTTTTTGTTTTATTGTATTGTTTTTTTTTTTTTTTATTTTATTTTTTTAATCTTGATTGTTATCTGTTGTTTAAATGAAATTAATTTAAAATATTTTATAAACAATGTCAAACAGAAAGGTAGGCTTCAAATGTATTTACAGAAGAACTGGAATTTGGATGACAAATTCTTCGCCTTATTGACCGCCAGCGTGTGAGAGTTGTGCTCTCATGTAATCAGAGACGTAACGGGTTAAAGACTGAGAGCGGGCTGGAGTATTTCACACCTCATCCTTGCTTTGTTGAGTTCACTCTTCCCTATGTAAGAACTTTATATTTACTACAGCAATGATACGACATATACCAGAAGGAGTGAGGTAGCGATGAATTGACTAGATAAGGCTGCGAGCACTCAATGTTGTGGAGGTGGAGTGACACTACAGGTGTGAGATTTGGGGAGTTGATGTTTAGTGAGTGATGTGAACAGTCGCGCGTTGTTATCTGATATATTTCGTGTAATGTGTTTTTTATCCTCAAGCCATCAATGATACTGGATAATATTACGCACTATCTTTCTTACTACAAACTTTTCTCTAATACTTGGATTGATAATTATTATTGTTACAATAATTACAGTTAAAAGATATCGAGAAACCGCTCTCCTAACATACAGAGAAGTAGATAGATTTAAAAAGGTATATAAAAGTAGATAAAAGCAGAAAAAGATTACAAAGGTAGATTAAAGAACAGGCTGTTAGTAAAAGTTATTATTTTAAAGTTTTGTTTGCCACTTGTATGCAGTGTATATGTTCTTGAGGGCGTTGTAAACTAACCATTTAAAAATAATGTTTAAATGTTTCAGGTGTTTAATATATATGTTAATTGATTAATAGTACTCATCAATTGATTATGCTGCTCACTCATGTCCTTAAGCTGCTGGCTGTAATGGTATGCTGCTGTATAGCTTAGCTTTAGCTATATAGCCTTATATACTAGTATACTAGCATTATATAGCTTAACTGTCTAGATTATACTATCATTATCTATAATATATAGCTTGATTTTTTCTGACCATTAAGTACTTTAGCTATTATGTATTATGATATCTTATTAGTCATATACTGTACCTTGATTACCTTTGAGTATTATGATAATTGAGCTATATATTTCTACGCTATGTTTATGTATGTAGCGGAGAGGTGGCTAGTTAATGAGACATGAGTGTAGATTGGACATATTTTATATAGGGTCGTACTTATAGTCTTATACACTTGTCATTCATATTGGATAATCTTATGACCTCCTACTTAGTTCTCACCTCACTTATCTCTATATTTAATATCACCATACTCATTACATACTCATATATATATATTATATACAATATAGCTCTAAATACTATAATATATATAATCTACATACATATATAACTGTGGTTTTCGGGTGATATATATTATATATTATAGTTATATATATATATATATTATTATATATATTACTTATATATTATTGTATATAGTTCTATCCTTATGTCTCTAATACTAGCTCAGCATTCCACAGTGATTGTAAAGCACGAACATTCAGTGCTCTATCTATTCCTGAAAAGAAACGAAGCTCGTCTCTGATCCTTCTAACGGTAAATTCGACTCTTGCCTGAGTTTATTATTGCTCTCACTTGAATTCTATCTAAGATCTTTCGAAACCCCTTCTTCACGACGTTCATCTTTCTGATCATCTGAAATTATTCCCTTCTTTTCGAATGCCTACGCTTTTCGGTTCGTTCGGGTGCTACTCATAGCGATTACGTATCTTTCTCCTATCGTTATTACGATGTTATGGGTTATTCGTCGTCTCTTGGCATAGCGAGGGGTAGACCTTGCGTGTGTGGCGCTTGACATACCTCCAAAGCATTCGACCGTGTTTGGAATGCGTGTACTAGCTTCTCCAAAAGGCTTCCCCTCTTTGGTGTTTCCTCTTTCTCTTGCTAAATTATTGCCAAAATATTCTTTCAAAATCTGCTTAACAATATCGTATCTTGTTGTTGATGGGCGACTTCTTCTATCTTTTTTGTATAAAGTGGTGTTCCTCAGTTTTCTGTCTTATCTCCTACATTATTCCTACTTTTATCATTAATTAGATCTTCTCACCTGTACATCTACTCTATTCCATACTTCATATGCCGATGTACTTGACTCTTTCAATTCTTCAACTCACTTTCTCAATTTCTGCTCCCACTTTTATAACTTCTAGAATTGCCTCTCGTTTACTTAATCTTCTCCTGATTCTATCTCGCTTGATTGGATAAGGATTTTTCACCGGGTGGAGGGTCGTATGCTCAACCTTTGTTTCAAATTCATATTCTTTAAAAACGGATCAACACTTGGTGGAGACAGAATCTCGAGCGTCTCTGAAGAAACACAGAACTTCTAAGCAGTAATTCCGTATCTCTGATTCACGACGGTATCTGCGTAGAACGTCTCTCCTGGTTAGACAATATAGGAACATCATTGGTCCTGTACATAGAGAACGAAAAAATGTCTTGGGAAGGAGCCACAAATCAAGGTGGTTGGCTAAGGGCGGCCATCGGAAAGGAACTGATGAGGTATCTGAATTTAGACTGGCGGACGTTCTGATTTTTCGTTCTCTCGGTTACTGCGCAGCGATACAAGGGTCTTAGCGTCGCGCTTGATGGGACACGTGATTCTCAGTGAATGCTATGGGCGAGGGGAGAGGGCCCTGTTTCACCCGCGGCTTTTGGACAGGGTCAAGTAGAGGAGGTAAAGGCTTTAGAAACTGGGTTCTGATTCTTTCCCAGTTCACTTGACCTCTATCTTGCAGAGTGCGAAAGTTGGGATGCTGGTCTAGGCATCATATTCTAGGGGTAGGGTACGCGGGTAGCGACAGATGCTCGAGGAAACTGTATCACTCGCGTAAAACTTTTACGACGTCGACACCAGCGAGGGGGGAGGGGGGCGCGAGCAGGTAAGCAAAGGGGATAGCGGACATCGTGCGGGGACCCGAGGTGGGTTAGTGGTGGATATGGGGGTAACGATCCAGGCTAGTTTCGCTGCGGTTGCTTCACCCTGTCCATTCTTTCCTGCCACTTCGTTTCGTATGAAGATATCTCTTGACATTCTCTGCACTGTGGGTCATTCCTGCGTGTATTAATCTCGCCTCAGGTTCTAAAGCCTGGCGTGCATGTGCTCAGTCTGAGGTATTTGGCGACTAGAGGGCAGAAATTTTGTTTGCGCGGACTACAAGCCGAACTGTGAGACTAGGGCAGCTCTGTGCCCGTGAGTGGTGGTGGCGACTGTACGAAAAAATATCTTTACCCTCTTGATCTCGTTAAACAGCGAGAACTGAGGTGGAGAATTGTTCCGGTCGTTTATAGAGTACGAGTGGGTAGCTATGATGAACGACAGCCATTAGAGAGGCCAGGGCTTCGTAAAGTCTGTCATCTATCTGTAAAGATTGAGAGAAATGAGAGTGTTTAGAGCCTTCTTAGAGTAGTAAAGCATAGCATTTCTGAAAGTGCACTGTGTAAGGAGTGAAATTGATGCAGATTGGGGTCTATGGCAAATCCACAAAGTGTCGCCTGAGTATAGTTAAAATTACCATATTTAGCAAATTCGTCAATTATTAATGAGTATATATGGTGGTGGAAGTACGACAAGAGTCATGTGACATCACAGTTAGCTTCAGCTCTCTTGGCATGGAGATGACAGTTGAGAAGAGCATAGCTCGAGACGAAGGAAGGAAGTGCAATTGTTTGGAGATGGATTGTATTTCATTGTTGAGCATTGATTCTGCAGAGGCGCTTCAGGTTCTCATTTTCTATCGATGTAGCAGGAAAGCAGAAGTTCTGTATCATCTCCAGAGAATGTTCACTAGAAAGAAATTGTTCATCGACGTTGATTCGAAAATCATTCTAAGCACAAGTAGTAGTTATCATCCAAATGATTAAAAAAGCAGTTTTACTCACTAACGATGAAAGACTGCAATGTAATATAATGGAGAATGAAGGAGTTTAATGTTGAAGTCCATAATTAAACAAAAGTGAAACCAAATTAACTCGTGATATACAGATTTCGAGAGGGCCTTATGAGGTTTTGGAGAAGGTTCAATATTTTGTTCATTCAAGCTCCTATAAAGCTTCAAAAATAATTTTAAAAACTTCTGCTAAATCGCAAAACATACATTGTAATTTTTTTCACCCTTTGTTTCGCAAATTCATGCTAGTTTATCCATTTTGTATCTTTTGAAAATTTTTTGCCTAAGGTCTTAAACTATAGTTAAGAGGAGTTGGAGGTTGTGTCTCACTTCAATGTTCCTAGATTGACC
>JABUQX010101719.1:22500-38776 GCA_015478945.1 Trachelipus rathkii
ACGACTATATAATTGGTGATCCTAGAGCTGAAAATTTGATACCACGAAGATGGCAGACGGTCAAGAACAGGATAACAATCAAAGAGAGGCAGAATTCATTTCAACAATGAAAATTAAACCACCAACTTTTTCGGAATCTTCAGTCCCGACATGGTTTCGTGTCATGGAAGCACAATTTCATCTCGCTAACATAAGGTCCTCACGAACTAAGTACTTTCATGTTATGTCGCAAATTCCACCTGAAGTTTTGGATAGAATATCCCAAGCCGAACTTGATGCAGAAGATTATGACCGTTTCAAAACGGCGGTCATAAATACTTACGAAAAATCTAAGGTGGAGCTTTATAATGATCTACTTTCCAAAAAGGTCTACAGTGGCAAACCATCTATATATCTACAGGATATGATTCGGCAGGCAGAGAAATTAAATATAGGAGAGGACTTGGTCAGAGTGCAATTTTTGAAAACTCTACCGAGTCACATTCGCACAACCTTAGCCGCCCATTCTACTCTCACACTTCAACAGTTGGGAGATTTAGCTAATGACATCTTGTTATTAAGCCCACAAGCTCCTGTCATGGCTGTATCATCCCCTGCCACCGCCATTGCCCCCGCCGCATCAAGATCAAGAACAACCACTACTTTTGGCCTGGCGCCGTTCCACGAAAATCAACGACCAAAGGTGTGTAGAGGCCACATTTATTATGGACCACGCTCTAAAAGCTGTAAACCATGGTGTACATGGCCAAACAAAACGGGACTAAACATCCTACCTAATTCTAGACCTCCATCAAGAGCAGCATCCCCAACTCCGTCGGAAAACTAAAGGAGCAAGTTGACATTTGTGCCGTGTCAACTTCGCAGTTAACAATAGATGTACGGATTTTTGGCACCATGCACCAGTTTTTACTAGATACCGGAGCCAGCATATCTAGCCTTCCATATAACATGGTCTCTAACATGACGCTGCACCCTTCAAACGTCACTTGTTCCGCAGCCAATGGCTCGCCCATAAAGTGTCATGGGGAAGTTGTAGCAAATATCAGTATACCAAAATTAAGAAGAGAATTTACCTGGACATTTATAGTAGCAGAAATTACTATGCCTATTATTGGAATGGAATTTCTTCACAATTTTGGTCTCCTAATTGACTGTGGACAAAGAACACTGCAAGATACTTATACTACTCTTCTAGCTCCGTTGAAAATAACCTCTGAGGAGGTACCATCTCTTCACGCTCAACTTCAAGGTGAAAATACAGACATAACTTCACTCCTACAAGATTTCCCGTCCTTAATTTCACCTATAGACATCAACAATCTAGTAATTAAAGATAATGGACCAAAACACTTTATAGAAACTGGTGATTCAACCCCAGTTTTTGCCAGAGCTCGCCGATTACCTGACGACAAGTTAAAGGCGGCAAAAGCTGAATTTGACATTCTTCTAAAAAGTGGAATAGTGAGGCCAAGTAAATCTGCATGGGCGTCTCCTTTACACCTCGTGCCTAAGAAAACACCTGGAACATGGAGACCTTGTGGGGATTTCAGAGCCCTTAACAGCATAACAAAACAGGATAGATATCCCATTCCACACATTCAGAGCCTATCTCAACGCCTGCATAACTCTACCATATTCTCCAAGATTGACCTTCAAAAGGCTTATCACCAAATCCCCATTAGACCAGAAGATATAGAGAAAACAGCAGTCATCACTCCGTTTGGTCTCTTCGAATTTTTATCTATGCCTTTTGGTTTAAAGAATGCGGGAGCTACATTTCAAAGAGTAATGGACTCCATCTTCAGAGACCTTCCCTTCGTGTTTACCTATTTAGACGATTGTCTCATTTTTTCTACATCCAAAACTGAACATGAAAATCATCTGAAACAAGTTTTTAAACTCCTCCAAGAAAATGGTTTTAAAATCTCTTTAGAAAAATGTGAATTTAACCAATCTTCACTCAATTTTCTCGGCTACACCGTGTCTTCAGAAGGCCTATGTCCTCCCAACGAAAAGAAAGAATCCATCTCAAGTTTTCCTCTACCGTGCGATTCAGCATCCCTACGAAGATACCTTGGGATGTTAGGATACTACAGAAGATTTATCCCTAATTTTGCCAAAATCGTCTTCCCATTATCTGAAAAAGCCAAGTTTCATCCCAAGGATAAATCTCTTGAATGGACTCCAGAAGAAGTGACAGCTTTTCAAGATACTAAGGAAGCTCTTCAAAATGCCCTAACACTCCCTTTCTCTTTACCTAATGTCTCACATTTACAACTGGTAACTGACAGCAGTCAGACTTCAATCGGAGCAGCATTACACCAGATGATTGATGGTCAACCTGTTCCCATTGACTTCTACAGCAAGAAGTTATCAGATCCCCAAAGAAGATATTCTGCTTTCGACAGAGAACTTTTGGCAGCATATTATGCTGTCCTTCATTTTAAACACATGTTAGAGGGAAGAGTCGTCACCCTTTGCACAGATCACAAACCTCTTGTTTCCGCTTTCTACTCCAAAAATCCTGCAAAAAGTGATCGTCAACAGCGACATCTCTCAGTACTAACAGAATATATTTCTACAGCAAGTTATATCAGAGGAGCAGACAATATGGTGGCCGACACTTTTTCCCGGATTCATTCGGTATCAGTTGACGCTGTCGATTTGCCCGCAATAGCTCGCCTTCAAGAAAAAGATGAAGAAATCAAGACCTATCATGATCGTCTTTATAATTATCCCCTGCAGGACAACCTCAAGATATGGTGCGATACCTCTACTTCTTTTCCCAGACCATTTCTTCCGAAGCCAGCTCGCCTTCAAATATTTAATACATTGCATCAAATGTCCCATCCTGGTATCAAAGGTACTTTACGACTGATCAAGAAAAGATATTTTTGGCCTTGTATGGATCGTGACATTAGGCTTTTTGTACGCACTTGTGAGCAGTGCCAGCTGTCTAAAGTCCATCGTCACACCAAACCAACGGTCACTCCATTAGAAATTCCTTCTTCAAGATTCGAAACAGTTCATATAGATATAGTGGGTCCTTTTTCACCTTCGGCATTTTGTGGATCTTCTTCTCCAGTTTTTCGCTATCTACTTACCTGCATCGACCGAAACACAAAATGGGCTGAAGCCTTCCCAATTACAAACACTACAGCAAAATCTGTTGCCTATGCTTTTATGCAGTGGATATCCAGATTCGGTGTTCCTCTCTATGTGATTTCTGACAGAGGTCCTCAATTCGAAAGCGAGTTCTTCAGTGAGTTGTCACATATGATTGGTTTCCATCGTCTTCGAACAACCTCTTACCACCCACAAACAAATTCCCAGATAGAAAGGTTTCACCGATCTCTCAAGACTGCCTTGATGGCACGTAAAGAAAACTGGCTTCTGTCTTTACCCATCACTCTACTTGGTCTCAGATGCATTCCAAACGATTCCGGTTATTCCGCCTTTCGAAGCAGTAACTGGAAAAACTCCACTTTGTCCTATGGACATTCTTCAATCTTCTCCTAACAACAAACAAGAAATGGATTCTTTTATGAAGAAATTTATCGCCCACATGAAAGAATTGGACTTTAGAGACCTTCCTACTTTTCACTCCTTCAACAATTCTTCATATATTCCGGAGGCACTCAAGACCTGTTCTCATGTTTTCCTAAGGACTGATAGGATCAGAAAACCCTTAGAAGCTCCCTATAGTGGTCCTTTCAAAGTCCTTCAACGAATGCCACATTGTTTCAAGATAGAACTCAGGAATGGTCAAACTACAGTAGTCTCAATTAGCCGTTTAAAACCTGCTTTTATGGAAACGGTAACGTCAACGATTCCTGATGATCCTGATGTCTCTGATGTCCCTGATGATCCTACTGTCTCTGGTTTCCCTGATGATCCCGATGTCCCTGATGATCCTGATGTCCCTGATGATCCTGATGTCCCTGATGATCGTGATGTCCCTGATGATCCTGATGACCCTGATGATCCTGATGTCGCTGACGCCGCCGATGTTCCTGATGTCCCTGACGTTGCTGATGTCCTAAGGATTCCTACTCTTACTAGACGAAACCCTCCCCGTAGAGTCCGCTTCAGGATAGAAGCCACTCAGTGCCCCTCTTAGTAATTACGTAAAATACTAATGATAAAAGAAATAAACACTCCCTAATAGAGTCCGCTTCAGGATAGAAGCCACTCAGTGCCCCTTTTAGTGATTATATCAAATATATATATATATATATAAAAAAAAAAGAAATACACATTTCCTAATAGAGTCCGATTCAGGATAGAATCCACTCAGTCCCTTTCTTTAAGTGTTCCCCTCAGCACCGGTTCCTCTTCATGATGTAAGTCACTCCGTGTTCTGGTGGGGAAGTAAATATATAGTGAAGTGTTTAAGTTAGTTTCCCCAAACGAAAATACTTACAGAATGAACCATAAAAGAAAAAGTAACAGAAATATCAATAAGTCTATTAAATTTAAAAATGACTTATTTTCATTATTCAGATGTTAATAATTAAAAATTGTATATTAAAAATATTACATTGTTATATTATATTATAAATATTATCAATATTTGATAAAAATATATATATTTTATAAAAACTTAGTTTTAAGCAATAATAATGAACTTTTAACAATAAACTCCATCTTGTGTTTATATTATGTTCAGAATGTGAAGGCAAACGCCATCTACCGAAAACTTCTGCAATGTTTCATTTTATTATATTTACAAAAATCCATTTTTAGAAAAGTTAGACCATAAAATATAATTTTTTTTAAATGTATATAAAATATTATAATAAAAATAAAAATAAAAGTTATAAATTGGTCAAATGTAAATAGTAATAATATTTGTATAAAAACTTGATTATTATATATGTAATTTTTTTTATTATAACTTTGTACGACTTTTTCGTTAGAAATAAATAATCTGGATTTCTGCTTGTTGTCTTATTAGCCTTTAAAGAGATAATTCGTAGCGCTTTGCTACCACTAAAAGATAATTTGCTAATATAGAACAATAAGCTGAAATATCAGATCCGACCTACGAAGCCAGGAAGAAGAAGAAACTACAAGTTGGACTCCTTCGTCTCTCTACTAGAAGTTGAACTGCCACGTCTCTCTACAAGAAGTTGGGCTGCCTCGTCTCTTGGACTCCCTCGTCTCTCTACTAGAAGTTGAACTGCCACGTCTCTCTACAAGAAGTTGGGCTGCCTCGTCTCTCCCCCGGAGTTGGACTACAAGATCTCCGACTGGCCCTACTTCTCTCCCTCTCTCTGAGCCTACCAAGAGGCTTAGAAACCTCCTCAGGGTTACCAAGAACCCTTTGGACGATCTTCAAGAGGTTCTCCTGTCGGTGGATGGTGATATCTTCGCCTGACCTCCGAGATCCTCCAGTTAGTCTGCCACCTAAAAAGTAGTTTAACTACTAAAGAGATAATTTCGCAGGTAGCCGCTGAGGTTACCTGTCATAGAGATAACTACAGAGAGTATTTTATATACTCTCTGTCCCTTCCAGATTGTCACAGAGTTGGCCAGAAGAACACCCAGCCTCCTGTTTAGCCAACGAGCTCGTGCAGATCAGCATACCCTCTCCGACAACCTTCGACCGCCTTTGCCTTAGCCGGACTTAATCCGAACCAGTCGACGGCTTGTCCTGAAGTGGAACAGACTGACGTCGCGACATACATGCTGATCATCCTCCGTCGCTATATAGTTGTCATACCAGATAATAGGATATCATATCAAGTGGTGACCATACGACCGATAACTATATAACTAGAACTGACGACTATATATATATATATATATATATATAAGCAAACATGTATCAGGTTTATCATATATATTTAGTGTATATATATTTTAAGATATATATATATATATATATATATATATATTAAAAAAATAAATAAATATATATTTATATATAATATATATTGATATATTAAAGAAAAATGATAGGTATGAGTTAATTTTAATTTTTTTTACGTCGTTGTTTAGGAACCAAACATTGTTTTTGGGACCAATGCCCAAATGGTTGACAGGAAAATGGGTCGACAAGAAAAAGGGGTCGTCATTTTGCAAAAAAATCTG
The DNA here is from genome assembly GCA_015478945.1 of Trachelipus rathkii. Taxonomy (NCBI): domain Eukaryota; kingdom Metazoa; phylum Arthropoda; class Malacostraca; order Isopoda; family Trachelipodidae; genus Trachelipus; species Trachelipus rathkii. Next base: position 28,597 of record JABUQX010101719.1, read on the forward strand.
TCGACTTTTTTCCCCATCAGTTTCATTGTGTCTACAATTTGGACATTTGTAAAAAAAAAAAAAAAAAAAATGAAGCTAGACACATAATTGTCGACAGGTAAAATGGTCGACAGGTCAAATAGTCGACAAAAAGTTGTCGACCCAAATGCTGTCGACCCAAATGCTGTCTACAATTTTGACATTTTTTAAAAAAATGTGTCGACAATTTTGACAGTAAATTTTTTTTTACTATATCGATTAATCGATATATTACTATCGATATATCATATTGACATGAATTTTTTTTTTTTTTTAACTAAAGAATACCCCAAGCGGTATACCGCCCCGGGATGGCAAGGGCGCCTGGAACTACGGGGTGATCAATTTCTGCTCTCCGGGAGGGTCTCTGAACCCCCTGCTCTTAGATGAAAAGTCGCGGCCCTCCGCCCGCCACCCCTACGGGGTATGGAAATCGTCCCCCCTTCTGTTCCCCGTCGGCTCGAGCCCCCTATTTTGCAGTATATATATATATATATATATGTATATATATATATAATATATATATCCTGTCGACGTTTTTGACACCTTCTGAAAATTTATTTAATGATTAATCGATCGATTAATTATCGATTATTTAATCGATATTATTTAATCGATTATTTAATGTGTCGACGATTTGGACACATTATGAGAAAATGTTGTCGACCCAAATGCTGTCGACCAAAATCCTGTCGACCAAAATGATGTCGACGTTTTTGACACCTTCTGAAAATTTTAAAATTTGCGTGTCGACCATTTTCCCTGTCGAGAATTATGTATAGTTCCCAAAAAGATATGTAAAAAAAAATTTATTTGTCGACGTTTTGGACCGTTTTTCCTGTCGACGATTTGAGGTTGTCCCCTGTTTTTGTTTCAATTAACGGGAACTATACATAATTCTCGACAGGGAAAATGGTCGACACGCAAATTTCAGAATTTTCAGAAGGTGTCAAAAACGTCGACATCATTTTGGTCGACAGGATTTTGGTCGACAGCATTTGGGTCGACAACATTTTCTCATAATGTGTCCAAATCGTCGACACATTAAATAATCGATTAAATAATCGATAATTAATCGATCGATTAATCATTAAATAAATTTTCAGAAGGTGTCAAAAACGTCGACAAAGATATGATATAGCAGCGTTGGCGCAGCAGCAGTGTAGAGCAGTGATATATATACTCTATATATATATATGTGAGTATATATATATATATATATATATATATATATATATATATATATATATATATATATATATATATATATATATATATATATATATATATATATATACATATATAGCCTATATATACGGCAAAATAGGGGGCTCGAGCCGACGGGGAACAGAAGGGGGGGACGATTTCCATACCCCGTAGGGGAGGGGCGGAGGAACCCCCGCGACACCCAAATACCAAAGAGCGGGGGTTCCGGAGACCCTCCCCGGAGGGGGGGAATTAGTCCTACCCCGTAGTTCCCCGGAAGGCCGAGAGACCCCGACTCTTGCCATCGGGGCGGTATACCCTTGGGGTATTCTTTAGTTAAAAAAAAAAAATAAAAAATAAATAAATAAATAAAAAAATTCATGTCAATATGATATATCGAAAATAATATATCGATTAATCGATATAGTAAAAAAAATTTACGTAAAAAAAAAAATCAATATTTTTTTTAAAAAAATGTAAAATTGTAGACAGCATTTGGGTCGACAACTTTTTGTCGACTATTTGACCTGTCGACCATTTTACCTGTCGACAATTATGTCCTAGCTTCCACTAAACAATTATCTTCTTTGTTTCAAAGCGCTTGAAAAGTAAAAAGAAATCTTAAGACATACATGCGTTTATGTGAAAAAAATGTTAAGTATCTATATTATGTAACAAAATTATTCATAAAATTTATAACTTTTTATTTTTGAATAAACTTTTAAAATGACAAAGCTGCATTTCCAAAATGTAGTCAAACGTTTGAGATAATTTGGTTTAAGTTTTTGAGGCTCTGATTAATGAAGGCACGTTTCGATTTCTCTGTTTTAACGTCATTATTATTATGTTGATTCACCCTTAATATCGTCAGGCGAAACTCAAAAATATGCACAATTTCCGAAGTTGGGCACCGTAACAAGAATCAATACCCTCCTGCTGGGATATATATATATATATATATATATATATATATATATATATATATATATATATATATAATATATATATATATATATATATATATATATATATATATATATATATATATATATATATATATATGACTGAGAAAATATTTATCTGACACCAGGACTCGAACTATAACAACAGCGTCGCCGTTAGACAATTTACAGGAGTCTCTACCACTACTACAATACGACTCCACAAAAGGAAGACAACGCGGAACAGTTTTTAACTCCCTGCTTCGATATCACTGTGCGAAACTCGGTACTTATTTAAATCCGTAGAAGGGTGAGTGGAGCCCATTTTGAGGCCACATGGCATTCCGCTGGGAGGTTCCTGGGTTACATGAGCAATCAACCCAACCCAAGTCAAGATCGCTGGGTTTCTGGATATGACATGGACTGAAAGATTACATCTTCTGAAAGGTTGCATCTTCCCAGAAGAATAAGGTATGTCAGTCTGTCAGTGAACCTTTGGCAGACCTCCCCTCTCACACTCGGGCCATGGGTCACACAGGGTTTTGATTAGGCGAAAGTATAAAGGACTCACATTGTATGCCTGATATTAGTGCTAAGTGAAAACGCAATTTTATATGTATATGTAATCATCCCTAGACTTTCTTACCTAACTGGGTTACAAGTGTGAGCGGAGAGGTCTGCCAAAGGTTCACTGTCAGACCGACGTACCTTATTCTTCTGGGAAGATGTAATCTATCAGAAGTAAAGGGTAGATTTCCTTTTAGCTTACTATGGTCAGGTGGTAACAAGCCTGCTATACCAACAGCGAGGGTGTGGGTTCGAGACCCAGTTAGGTAAGAAAGCCTAGGGATGATTATATATATATATATATGTGTGGTATATTGGTTGGTTAAGTTATACATATATTATTATTATTACATATTAGTTATTATTATTATTATATTATATTATATTATTATATTAATATTATATATATTATTATTATTACATATTATATATATTATTATTATATACAGTTGATATATTATTATTATTATTATTATTATTATTATTATTATTATTATTATTATTATTATTATTATTATTATATATATATTATTATTATTACATATATTATTATTAAAAGAAGAAAGATATATATATATATATATATATTATTATATATATATATTATTATTATTACATATATTATTATTATTATTAATATGTTATATTATATAAGCCTAGGTATTATATATATATATATATATATATATATATATATATTGAGGGATAATAATTTTAAAACATTAAAAAAATTTCGAGGTCAATTTGGTTTGTTTAAACTTTTTAAAATTACGAAAAACTGAAGAACTAAATATGATTACTTCTAAATCCAAAATTGTCCTAAATGGAAATGTAAGTGGTAATTCGATTTTTCCTAAATGGCTAATTAAATTAAATCTGAACAAACAAATCTGACACAAAAGATATTCCTAATATTCCGTAAAATATTGCTTAAAAAATATCCCGTAAAAATTTTATTTTCATTATTAATCCATTAATTTATTCATAACATTCTTCTGGTCACATTTACTACGCAATTTTCGTAGCTTACAAATGTTTATATTACACGCTGACGTTAATTCTTAGAAACACTTAATAGTAAAAGGAAAGAGTCTAGGCTTTAGGGGTAACTTACGGTAACTTTTGCATTGTAACTTTTAATCTAGCTCTGTACTCGTAATAGGCAAAACCAAATATTTTATTCCAGTTTCTTCTCAGCATTCGTAAGAGAAGGTTATACTATTAAGGTAATACTATTCATGTTATGCAATTATCTCACGAAGTGACTCTCAATTTTGAAATATAAAGTGAAGGTTACAACAAGAGGAAAAAATGGATAAAAATTACAATACTCTCTTGACATTTTTTGTTAATGGGAAAAAGGTAATATTATTATTATTATTATTATTTTTATTATTATTATTATTATTATTATTATTATTATTATTATTATTATTATTGTTATTATTATTATTATTATTAACATTTCAAATTTTCAAACATATTATTATTATTATTATTATTATTATTATTATTATTATTATTATTATTATTATTATTATTATTATTATTATTATTATTATTATTATTATTATTATTATTATTATTATTATTATTATTATTATTATTATTAAGAAAGTTCTCAAGCAAATCTAACATTAACCAACATTATTATTTTTATTGTTATTATTATTATTATTATTATTATTATTATTATTATTATTATTATTATTATTATTATTATTATTATTATTATTATTATTATTATTATTATTATTATTATTATTATTATTATTATTAGCAAAGTTCTCAAGCAAATCTAACATTAACCAACATTATTATTATTATTATTATTATTATTATTATTATTATTATTATTATTATTATTATTATTATTATTATTATTATTATTATTATTATTATTATTATTATTATTATTATTATTATTATTACTGGAAAATAAGAATACTATATATATATATACAAATACAAACATAAAAAAATAAATATAAATATATATATATATATATATATATATATATATATATATATATATATATATATATATATGTTATATAATATATATATATATATATATATATATATGATATATATATTACAGACACCACCTTTTATCCACATATCATATCATATACACATACTTGTATCCACACCCCTCTTCTAGACAACATCTTAAAGACATCATTATCCCTTATATCCCTATGTGTGTGTGGGGGGAGAAAGGATTGCACACATCGTATGTCCTGCGTGTCGTAGAAGGCGACTAAAGGGACGGTGGTAGTTGGGTTGGCTGCCCACTAACACTTATCTTTTGCCAAAAATGCTAATGCATGCCTCGAAGAAGGTCGTGATCGCCGTAAGCGACTTTCTATTTTTTGACGAAAATGTATGAATCGTGTGGGTACATGGAATGTCAGAGGAATAAATGTTGGGGAGAAGAGGAGAGATGTGATGGATGTATTTAAAAAGGGTAAATTTGATTTGCTCGCTGTGCCTGAAACAAAGATGAAAGGAAACGGTGGAAATGAGTGGTGTGGTGTGGTGTGGTGTGGTGTGAAATGTGTATGAAAGGACTGATTGGTGTGAAAAGGAATGAGAGTGGGAGAGAAAGAGTTGGAATTCTGATGAGTGTCTTGTGGTACAGAGCTATGGTAGATTTTGTGTGTGTGAGTACTAAAATTCATGGTTAAATTTAAGTTAAAAAGGTCAAGGTATGTGTGGCTGTGACATATGGTCCATCTGTAGGTAATGTTGAAGAGAGTGCGATGTTCTGGGATAATCTGAATGATGTTTTAGATGGGGTGAGTAGGAGTTTCAGATTGTATGTGTTGGGTGACCTAATTGGTTGGATAGGGGATGAAAATAAGGATGGTATAACAGGTGGCTTTGGGGTGTCGGGAGAAAATGAGAATGGTAGGAAGGTAATTGATTTCTGTGAGGAGAGAGGTATGTGTGTGAGTAATATTCATAAGTACACTAGAGTTGGTGTAGGTAGAGATGGTTTCGAAGTAAAAGTATGATTGATGCTGTGTTGGGGAAGAATGAGATATTGAAGTATGTGTCGGATGTTGAATCAGTGAGGGGGTTAGGAATGGGATTATCGGATCATTATGTTGTTTTATGTAAAATTAAGTTAGTGTGGGGCTTGGATGGAGAGGAAAGTGATAAGGAATGAAGTGGGTAGAATTAAGAGTGAGAAGTTAAGTGAACAAGGTAATAAGGATTTAAGATTTTTAATAAGTATTTAAGAGCGCTTGCAAGTAAATCAGTTGAATGTGAACAAGTTGAAACTAAACAAATCTGGAAGAAAATGAAGGAAGCGGTTGTTAGTAGTGCAAAAGAAGTATGTGGATATGGTAAAGTAGGAAGTAAGAATGTTAACAGTGAGTCGTGGAATGAAGAGGTGATGCAAGCGGTTTAAAGTAAGAAAGAAGCTTGGTTGAATGTACTAGAAGACAATTATGAGGTTTCCAAAGAAAGATGTTTAGAATTATATAAGGAGGAAAAAAGGAGTATTAAAAGATGCATACGTAATGGAGACTTGCAAAGGAATAGGAATAGCGAAAGGTTAAGAATGGGAAAAGGGAGAATCTGCTTAGAATAATGATTAGGGATGGTGCTTTCGTAACTGATGAAATGAATGTGAGGAGAATGTATAAGGAGCACTTCGAAAATCTGCATAACATTGGCAGTAATGAAGAGGTGCTAGTGAATGTGTGTGGGTTTGATGTTGCAAAAACGAATAGGTATTTTGGGGATGAGGTAATGGGTAGAGTGAGAAAGTTGAAGAATGGTAAATCTGCAGGTATAGATAAAATTACTGGTGAAATTATTGATGAAATTTTTGGTGAAATGATCAAGAACGGAGGCTAGATGGTGATTGATTAGATTTGGAAGTTGTGTAACAAAGCGTTTTTGGAGGGTATAGTTCCGAGGGATTGGAGGAGAGCAGTAATAGTACCATTATATAAGGGTAAGGGGAGAAGGGTAACTGTAAGAGTTATAGGGGAATTAGTTTATTGAGTGTTGTAGGGAAGATATATGCTGGCATTTTGGTCGAAAGAGCATCTCGAGTGACTGAAGGACTGATTGGTGAAGAACAAGGTGCGTTTAGAATTGGTAGATGACGTGTGGATCAAACCCTTACATTGAAACAAATGATTGAGAAAATAAGAGAGAAAAGGAATAAATTGTATCTTGGTTTTTTGGATTTGCAACAAGCGTATGATAGGATTAATAGGGAAGTTCTATGGCAAGTATTAGTGATATATTGTGTTGGTGGCAGGCTTCTGAATGGAATCCAAAGTATGTATTGCGATAGTGAAGCGTGTGTAAGAAAAAATGGAGGCGAAGTGATTGGTTTAAAATTAATCCTAGGGATGTGTTATGTCTCCTTTGTTATTCAATTTGTATGTGGATGGGGTTATGAAAGAATTAGAGGTGTGAGTGGCAAGGGATGATGTTAGAATGATGGAGAATGGAAGAGAGTGGAGGGTACTCTACTTATTATATGTGGATGATTTGATTTTATGTGACGAATCTGAAGAGAATTTGAGAGAATGGTAGAGAGATTTGACAGAGTGTGTAAAAGGAGTGGTTAGAAAGTAAACGTAAACAAGAGTAAGGTTATGGTTGTAAGTGAGGACAGACCTCGGTGTGAAGTTATGTTAGATAGTGAACAGCTGGAATAAGTGTCTGAGTTTAAATATTTAGAATATATGTTGGATGAAACGTTAACGGATGATGCAGAGTGTTGTAGAAATTTCGTGAATGGCAGGAAGGTGGCTGGTGCAATTAAATCCTTGGTGGATGGGAAGAGACTAAGTCTTGAGTGCGCTAGAGTTTTAAATGAGGGTATGTTGTTACCTGTGTTAATGTATAGTAGTAAGATTATGGTCTGGAATAAGAAGTATAGATCTAAAGTAAAATGTGTTCAGATATACGATCTTAGGGGCGTGCTAGGTTTGAGAAGAATTGATAAAATGAGCAATGAACGTATTAGAGAGTTGTGTGGTGTGAAGAAAAGGGTAAATGAGAGAATAGATGAAAGTACGTTGAGATGGTTTGGTCATATGGAAAGAATGGATGACAGTCGGTTGGTTAAGCGGATGTATAGTGGTGAGTGTGCTGGGAATCGACCGGCTGAGAGACCGAAGAAAAAGTGGATTGAGTCGGTAAAGGAATACTTGGAAGAGGGAAATGTAAGTTTGACGGAAGCGAAAAGAAAAGTGCATAATAGGAGTAAATGGTGGGGCTATTCTACCCTTTTTCAATTCACTTGCATAATCTTTGTATATTTTATGCAATAATTTCATTTTTATTTGGACCAATTTACGCAAAAAATAAGAAAATATTATCGTAACTTTATGAAATTTCCAAAAATAGATCGTTTATATAATGTCAACTCGTGCTGAGCACGAGTAGCACGAGTGCTGGAGTCGACAGACTATATATATAGAGTATATATATATATATATATATATATATATATATATATATATATATATATATATATATATATATATATATAGCGTTATATATATTATATTAGCAGCAGCAGCAGCGTTATTATGCGTATATATATATGGGTTATATGTATATATATGGTATATATATTATATATATTATACATATACATATATATTATTATTATATGTATATATATATAAATATGTATATATATATATTATTATTATATATATATATAATAGTTGTATATATATATATATATATATATATATTATTAAGTTATATATATATTATACATATATGAGTTATGCATATACATATAAGTGTATACATATATATATTACTATATATATATATAAATATATATAAATATACATATATAAATATATATATATAATATATATATATAAATATATATATGTACATAGAAAGAAAGATATAAATATATATATATATATATATATATATATATATATATATATATATATATATATATATATATATATATATATATATATATATATATATATATAAATATATATATATATATATTATATATATAAATATTATATTTATATAATATGAGCAGAATATATGAGCATGATATATATATGTATATATATATGTTATACAAATATATATATATATGTTATATTATTATATGCTGGCATAGCTAATCATATATTTATATATATATTTCCATATATATATATTTATATATACATATTTTTATATATATTATTATTAGTTATTATTATTATATTATTATTAGATATATATTATGTTATATTATATCATATTATATTATATTATTATATATATATATATATATTATATTTCTTTGAAAACTTTTTTCGCTTTAAAAATATTGTTGTCGTGTTGGAAATCTCCGGATAGATGAATACATATATATATTATTACTTATATATATATATATATATACATATATATTATTATTATATTATTTATACATATATACATATACATATTATATATATATATATATATATTATATTATTTATATATATATATATATATATATTATATATATATATATATTATTATTATTATTATACATATATATATATATGTATATATAGATTATATATATATTATATATATATTATATATATATTATATATATTACATATATTATTACATATATATATATATATATATATATATATTATGTTATATATATAAAGGTACATTATATATATATATATATACTATATATATATATGCTATATATATATATATACTATATATATATATATATATATATATATATATATATATATATATATATATATATATATATATACATAGGTGGGCACGATAACGAAAAATGTTATCGCGATAACCGATAAATCGATAACGAAATCCTTATCATCGATAACCGATATCCGATAACTCGTGATAAAAATATCGCCGATAAGGCGATAACCGATAAATGGATAAATCTAAATTGTGTTATAACTCTATTTTATTATAAATAAAATTAAAAAAAGAAAGACTTAGGTTTGTAAGAAAATGTTAAAAAAATAAATAAATATTACATCTTCTTTTCACCTATTTTATAGATTATAATATAAAAATTTTCAGTTTTCTTTACCAACACGTACCCAGAAAATATGGAAATGTTGCTACTGTTTTATAACTTGTAAAATTTTGACATCTTATTAAATAAATTTAATTTTTCTCCCTTTGCTTCTCAGTGTTTTTTATAATAAAATTTTATTTGCTAATTTATGCTCTGATTTTATAGATTCTATAATGTATGTAAAAAGCCAAAAAAAAAAGGTTAATAAAGGATTTGAAATGAAATCAAGAATTAGTTAATTACAATTTATCAATATAAAAATATAAACACTCAAGTTCCTGGTGAAGCGTGGCGCACGAAACGCGAAAGCTAAGTCCACCATGATAAATGTGCGAAAACGGTTAAACACCAAATTGAGGCCGAACGCCAGCTACTG
>JABUQX010101720.1:0-5000 GCA_015478945.1 Trachelipus rathkii
CGTTAGCATCTCCCAAACTCAAAGCTTGTGGATACTGTATTAACAGTTGTAAAACTTGTTCTTTTTGTTCTTCAGACAAGTCAGTCTGATCTAACTCAAAAGCTGTTCTTAAATTATCTAGCGTCCACTCTTCATAAGTATCTTGTAGCTTTTGAGTTATTTCGACCGCATTCACGCCACAATAATTAATATCGTTAGGATGTACTTGATGTAAGAGGGCATAAGCACCCAGAGAATAGCCTCGTTTTAAAGTGATTGCGTTTTCAAAAAGGTTAAAGCAATATATACTAACATTGGGATCCTTAGTATAAGGAAAAACCGCTTCATCAGTTATACAAAGATTAAATTTATTTGGAGTAAACAATATTAATGAATCTTTCCCTACTATAGGACTATGTGTGGTAACAAGAACTGAGACACATGTACATGATTCATAAGACCAATGACATATTATGCTACGCGTAACAAAGTTTTCTTTACATTAGTCATAGTAATATTTAACACTTGCGCGCCTGCAAACAATTTATCATAACCCGTTACTAACAAATTTCATAATTCCCCAAAACATATTGCAACATACAAAGTTTATGCCAACCAAACATAAAATAAGTTCTCTACTAAACTAAAAACGTGCTCATAGTAAAGATTAATAGTTTTACACCGATTTATAAATTATAATACAATCAGTTAATCTAATAACCATACCCGTCCCATCCCGCGTACTCCCTATCCACCCGTCCATGACCCGTTTGATGACGACTCGCTCTGATTTCTAGACTCCTACAGATAACATTACTCCATAAATGTTTCGTTAAAGGTGTACCATCATACAAGTGCTCATAACAATGATATGCGTGGTAACGTGTGTGTCGAAATGATAATTAAATAACAATCGACCTCACAGTAAATCAATGTCTCACATTAGTTGATAAACTACAAATGCTACACGCTTACGTACAAATAAAACTACATGAACAAGTTTCCATACTTACAAAAGTAAATGTACCAAGCACGTGTGTGGAAATTACTATATATATCAGTTTTTTCAAACATATTTATATCATACCTACCTGTTGAATTTATACAATTAACATGGTAATATTAACAAAAAATTAGCTAAACCCTGTCTAATTATCATACTGATAACCGAATATATGCTAATAGTTCGATATTGACGTTAAGAGTTCATAGCATAAGCATTATTAGACAAAAATTGAGTCATAACTCTTCCATAAAATCATAATCCCAAACGATAATCTCGCAACATACAAAATTTTAATCCGCAACACAGGTAACATAAAAAAATAACGCACAAGTTGTTATCCGAAACCATAACATTAAAACGCTTTTCTTGAATACAATCTTAGTTCATTAGAGTTATTAATAGTTTTAACTGATTTAAGCTGTAATCGAACTAATCTCTTTGATCTTCCACTCAATTAAAATCTTCTCCTTCCCACCCACCCTTCCATGAGCTATTGATTCAATTCAAATTTCGAGTATCATTTGGATAAGCATAGCATTAAAATAAGTTCTTTATAACCGACCAACGATACATGCCATTTGCAAACATAGTTTTTAACATCATAAAGCTAACATATCACTCACCTGAATATAGATAAAATGTTACAACGACCAACCTCAACTACCTCACGCTCGAACATAACACTCACACATTAACATAGGAAATGTTGCCTCTACGTTTAACAGCTCAGTCAATAACTAACATTCTCTCCCAGGCAAAAGAACCTTATCCCGACACTCTCAATTATACACCTGTTCAACTTTTGCACACGTATCTGTTAACATATTTCATTTGTATTTTTACTTAACATAGTAGATATTAAAACAAACATTATCATAACTTACCTCATTGTCATACAGACAACGAATAATGCCTAAGGTAACAAGTTTTACATCAATAAAGGCTAACACATTCAATAAACCTGAAACTGAGAATACAATGTACCGACAAATCTAAGATACTACCATGAATATCTGCTTAACATTCACAAAATTCCCCTACTTATCAAGGTAAAGTAGCTAACGGATCATACAACACTCGAATTCCCCACTTTCCACATATCAACAGTTAAAGCAGCATTATCTACAAAATCCCTGGACAAAGTGACCAAACTATCAAAGATACCCACATCTTGAACTATGACTGACACTACATTCAACAAAGTGTCACTCATATCGAGTATGTCACATTTTGAACTATGAATAAATCGTAGACATTTAGCAAAATTTTCAAGCAAACCTAACATACTCAGCAAAAGACTTAACCTAGCTCACGTTCTAACACCATCTCATCAGTTAAACAAGTAATACTTACAGAAACTTACTAATTTCTCTAACAAAACCAGTACTTAATTTCCATTATCTATAGATAATCATATAACAAAAAATAACAAAAATTAAAACATAGCCTAACATATTAACATTACAATAGGAAAAAAATATACAATAGATACTAACATCAGATCTACGAATAAGACATTATAACATTTGGACCTATGAATAATTCTCAACCTATCCCTCAATCAACAGGCAAAAACTCAACCATAACAGGCTTTCAATCTCAATTGAATTCAATCGCCAGATAAAGCAGACAAATATATTCTAACAAAAATTCCTTAACAAACGTGTAAGAGCACAGCCGAAGGGCAGGCCCTTATGTAACGCTACACCCCCTTTGGGTCCCCCAGTGGGTCTCATGCATCTTCCTGCGGTGATCTTCACGTGTGCTTAAGTCCTGTTCTTTATCGCTCTGTATTATGCGTTGTTGCCAACACCTATCAGTGTTGCCTATTAGTAAGCTTGAGAGTGTTAACTATTGCTAAATGTCTACAGTTTATCTCACGCATAATTATGCTATGGTACTCATCTTTTAGTTCGGAGATATTATGTGAGCATTTATTCGTTGATCTGGGATGATCGATACAGTTCATTTTTATGAATGATCTGGACAAGCAGCTTTTGCGTGATGTCCACGCTTTCATAGTTCAAAATGATGTATATTCGTGATATGCAAGTCACTTTGATGATGTAGTAATCATTTGATAGTTCAAGATGCTGATATCTTTGATAGTTTGCGACACTCTTGTCATAAGGAAATTTTGTGCTAGATAACGCCGCTGCTGTTATGCGTGCCGATATGATTGACTTGATTGAAAAGCCTGTATAGGTTGAGTTTTGCTGTAATGAGAGGTAGGTTGAGAACTTACATTCATTGGTTTCGAAATGAGTTAACTGTCTTATTCCTCAGTTCCTGCGGTATAGCTATCTATTGTAGGGTTGCGCCATTGTAAGTGTTAGATATGTAAGGCTATGGTTTAATTTCTTATAGTTTTTGTTTAAATATTACGTATAAGCCGAGTGACAATTAAAAACTTGTTGTTAGAGAAATGAAAGTTTCGTAAGATACTGTGTTAACTGATGATGATGTGGTAGAAAACGAGAGCATAGGTTAAGTTTTTGCTGAGTAATGTAGGTTGCTTGAAAATATTTGCTAGTGTATACGTTCTATCATAGCTTCAAATGATGCGTATATCGATATGAGTGACACTTTGATGATTGTAGTGTCAGTTCATTAGTTCTGATGTGGTTATCTTTTGATAGTTTGGTCACTTCTTGTTAAGAATTTTTGTTTGAGATAAGTGGGGATAACATTGGCGCTTTGATGTCCATGTAGCTACTTTTACATTTTTGGAGTAGGGATTTTGGTGAAATAGTTAGGCAGATTTTATGCGTAGGGTATGTTAGTTTTGTCGTTGTGCATTGTATTCTTAGTTCAGTTAATGATGTGTTAGCTTTTTGATGTGAAAAACTTGTTACCTTAGCATATATTCTTGGTCTGTATGACAATTAGGTAAGTCTTTAATTGTAAATGTTTTGTTTCCTTGCTGGCCTTTGGAAAGAAAAAACCAATGATGATGTTACACAGATGCGTTTGAAAAAGAGAACGGGTATACGTTTTATAATTAGTTTTTAGTTACTTTTACTGCTGTTAAGTATGGAACGTGTTAATGTTGATTGTTATTCGTGCATAAGATATGCTAGGATGTTTCGTTGTACATTATATTCTTCAGGTCAGGTTATATATGTTCAGCGTTATTTGATGTTTAAAACTTGTTACGTTGAATATATCTGTTGCGTCAGTGTATAAAGAACTTATTTTTTATGTTATGTTTATCCAAAATGATATCGAATGAATTGATCAACTAGAATCATGGAAGGGTTGGGTTTGGAGGGAGTAGAGGACGGGTGCGTGTTGATTTACCTGATTTTTTGACTTTACAGCTTTAAAAATCAGTAAACTATTACACTTTTACTATAGATAGTTTATATTCAAAGAACTTGTTTCCATCTATAAATTTTACATATAACATGTGTGCTTATTTTTATGTTATCTTTGGATAAACTTTGTTATTGTTTGCAATATTCGTTTTGGGATTATGTATTAGGTAAGGGATTATTGATGATTCTTGTTAAAATTTACTATAGTTTAAGTAACAAAAAAACTGTACGTTAGCATTCTTATATTGCGTGTCAGTTTGATATCTTACCCGAGGGCTTATGCTTAAATTTTTGTTAAATATTACACATTATTTAATATAAATTGACATTGTTATGTTAAGAGATATCCCTTGCAAAGTGCGAATAGGTTTAACGTCTTTGGGCATGCATGTCTAGTTACTTTACTGTTGTTAAGTATGGAACTTTATTAACGTAACAGCTTATTCATGTTTAAGGTTATGTAAAGTGTGCATCTTGATTCAATTCATCAGTTAGAGATGCCATGTAAGCTGTATGAATGTGAAAACTTTGTGCTACGTGTAGAATTTATCGTTGATCGTAGGATAATTAGACAAAGTTATTGTACTATAATTTTGTTAAATATTACATCTTAATCTTTAAATTAACATGTTATGTTAGGATATGCTTGACAAGTGTGCATAGGTCGTTTTTGTATGCTCACAAACTATATTTTCAGT
>JABUQX010101720.1:7500-25000 GCA_015478945.1 Trachelipus rathkii
CCTGGGAAACACCACCCTTTAACAGAAAAAGAGAAGAAGGGTTCCTCCATCAACAACCAGCCGATATTGAGCGATTTTGAAAGAAAACTAATAACATAAGTAAGCAAGAGAAGGAGGAAACCCAAAGGAGGGACTTGGAGACGCAGTGACGGTGCAATACCCGGCGCAATGCTTGGAATATATCAAGCGCCACACACAAGTTCTCCCCGTGCTTCCGAGGACGGAAAACCATAAACTCAGTTAGATAGCGAAAGTATATCACCAGTAGAGCTCGAACGCCGAAAGCCGTACTTGCGATCGGACAGAAGTGAATGAGATTCCAGATTGATCTAAGAATGAGAGTGAGTAGGGTTTCAAGATCTTTAGATTAGAATACAAGTGAGAGCTATAGGGCGATAGTTAGAAGGATCAGAGCGGCTTCCTTTTTTCGGAACTGGTGGACAGAGTGCTGTCTTCCAACACTGAGGAATATAGTATTGAGAAGAGAATATAGTTGGAACCGATGGGCGGGTCAGCAGATATATATATATATGATATATATATTATATATATATTCTATATTATATATATATATATATAATATATATAATATATATATATATATACGTATATATATATTAAATGTTCTTCAACATATATTTTGGAATTCTAACGTTTTCTGTAGTTCGTTTCCAGGATTAACTTTAACATTTAAAATCCAAATCTAAATTCAAAGATGCGTCATCCGCCACAAGGTATTGTGCATTGAACTGCCGCATTTTTGAATTGGTTAAAAAGCGTTATTAATTAGCGGTTATCTTACCTTTTTTGTTTTATTTAAAAATTAATAACTTTTCATTTATTTGACCAACTTAGGCAAAAAATTAAGAGAATATTATCCGATAACATCACGAAATCTTGCAAAAATAAGATCGTTTCTATAAGTTAACTCGTGCTGAGACGAGTACAGCACAAGTGCAGGAGTCGCCTCTGATATTATTATATACTATATATATATATATATTATATATATAATATAATACTATATATATATTATAATATATATATATATATATAATATATATAAATATATATATATATATATATATATTATATTTAATTAGGGTGTGGTGAAGTTATTATAAGGTTATTATTATAAGGTTATTCTTATAAGGTTATTTTTAATGTTAGTTAGTATGACTTTGTTGAACCTTAGAGTAACTTTAAGTTTGGCAATTCAAAGTCACGGTTGGCCGTAAGCTTACGCTATCGGGGTAAAAACATGACAATTCTTATAGTAAAAATATGACTTGAATCAATAGATCATAGATCATGAAAGGGTAGGAGGGTTTGATTTACTGTACTGCTTTAGGGTATGTAAAAACATGACAATTTTAGAATAAATATGATGAGCAATAGATTCATAGATCAACCAGATCAATTAAATCAATAGATCACGGAAAGGGGTGAGGAGGGTTGTCTTTGATTTACTGATTTACTGCTTAATGGGTATGTAAAAACGAAATTGTAGTAAAAATATGACTTGAATCAATAGATCAATAGATTAAATAGATCAATAAGTCACGGAGGGTTTGGAGATTTACTGATTTACTGATTACTGATTTACTTCTTTTAGGGTATGTAAAAACTGTAAAATTTGAAAGTATAACATAAAGAATTAAGAAATATTATTTATTTATTTTATTTAAATTTTTTTTTTTTTATTGATGATTCTGAAACCATTCATTTTCGAAATCTACAGACCCATTAACATATAAAAGGCATCAACATTGTTGTTATGCGAATGTTTTTACTCAGCACCGCACCGGCTCTGCTCCGGTGCCGGTTCTGACTCAGACTCCCCTGATCAGACTCCTTCGCAGACTCATTCATCTCTGACCTCCTTGCGCCACTGTCTGTTATGCATTCATTCATTTTTATCTGGTGGCCCTCATCTGGGAAGGGTTCACGACACCCTTCACGATCTTATACATCATTTATCGAGATATCTACAGTCCAATAACATTTATATAAAGATCAAATATGTATTATTTATTATTACAAATACGTAAATATTTTTCAGCACCGCACCGGACCAGCACCGTGTCGCATTCCAACTCCTCTGATTCCCCGATTCAAGTATTCTAGAAATTTCCAATCCGAAATCCACGTCACCAAATTCAAACCTTTCTACGAACATTTCGATTTCTACGACGAGTTACGTCATTCCGATTCTTGTCCCCCAAAATTTAGCTCATACGATACCCTTAACCTGTAGTATACTAGTCACAGTCGGGATGGTGTAGTCGGCGGTGCGGGGTCGGAGATGAAGACGGAGCCGGAGTCGGAGTAGGAGCTGGAGTCGTAGGGTGTAAAAAACGATTCCTTCCAGGAATCGTTTTCGACTCAAATACGAACCCTTTCAGGGTTCGTATTTTCGACGTAATAATAATAATAATAATAATAATAATAATAAATAATAATAATATAATAATAATATAATAATAATAATAAAAATAATAATACTAATAATAATAAGAATTATTAATAATAAATAATAGATATAATAATAATAAGAGCGTTAGTCGGGTCAATCGAACCTGGCTCGATTTAGGAAGGCTTAGCCTAATCTCACTCGGAATTGGAAGAGTCAAAAACGGCGTAAACGACATATTTCGTACTCGCTCTCGGGGGAAGGTACCCCCTAATATCAACCTAGCGTCTTGAAAACTCGCAAGTGATCAGTTAGTATACCAATAGAACATATACAAAGTTTCAGTACGATAGCTCTAACCGTTTTCGAGAAATCGGCTGCCACGACGAGATACTTCCATAGCTACTGTCCTCGTTGCATTGTCATAGTGATATTTAAGTGGTGGTTATAATAATAAGGACTGATGTTGGTAGTTCTGAAACCGCTTGCATAGATGTAAACAGTCCCACTAAAATTAATAATAATTTTTTTTCTTTGAATAGTAGATTAAAATTATAGCAGCACAAATAGTCTAGGAAATACTATCGGATATCTTATATTTACTGCTGATATTCTAAGATAATTATATTATTCTCGTGTGACGTTTGTGTCTCTGTGTATATAGGTTATAGTCTCTTCTATGGCGCCCTACCTCATAACTAATCTGAAGTGATTATATTATATTTAGAAATTACTTTCATCATTTACTCACTTATATTTCTTACTACATAGTCTATCATCTCAGTTTACCTATCGGTTTTTGACATATATGTTTTAGTCGTATATTTTTAATTTATTTTAATATATGATTTTGTTATTCGTATCTGCATCGCGTTATTACCATGAAAAACCAAATATACAAATTTCTATGTGCAGATAGAATATGATCTATCATTTCTTTTTTCTCAAGTATCATTACACAGTGTTATAATCTAAAATCTATCTATCTATCTAATAAAGTTATATATATATTTTAATTCTCATTATCCATTTATTGCGCTTTAGATTAATATACATGCTCAGTATGGTGATGAATTGTAAAAATTTAAGAACATTAACTAATCACCAGAACAGATACTCTATTGTATTGACTCTGTATCATACTATAATTTTTAGTATATTAAGTACATTACTTGTCTAATTATATAAGTGTACTTGACTTGCAATATTGGATGTGCAACGTACTAAATAAATTTGTAATAATAACTCTTCTTTCTCTACTTTATAATGTCGCTTGATTTTCATAGTAACACATTGTAGTTTTATATTCGCTTTATTTTACTCCTGTATAGTTGTTTATAATTGTATATTTTAACTCTCTCGATAGAATATATATAACGCTCCATATTTACTGAATATATTCGAATTTCTTTTATTTGTTTTCTATTTGATTATGTATTAGTTTAGTATTAAGTCTCACATATAGTTGCTACTTTAAGTACTATGCGTCTATAGTGTAGGTGGTTTCTATATAAGCATTTTGTTTTAGTTAGTAATTTCATACGTTGTGTTTTGTTTCTCTGCTTCAAGTGAGTGATAATTAGAGTCTATACTTTATCGTTTCTCATCATGTATGATAGTGCATGATAGTATATATATTTCAGTATATATATATTCCGGTTTAATTGTTTTGTATATTAATATTTTAACATATCGAATGGCACTTGATGCTATTAAAACTCCAGAGATGTTTATATTGAACTGACTCGTGCCGCTGTTTAAAGATCAATATTCTTGTTATAACTAAATGAACTACTTTACTGAATATCTCAGACTGGGTATCATTTTATTGACTTTTACCTTCAGTAAACCTAATGTTCTCTATTAAATTCTGTATTAGTATTAAGAGTCTGGTGCGACTCGGGTCTCAAGTGGGGGATCTATAGAATCAGCTATCTCAACGCCTAGATTATTAGTATATATATTGTTTTCAATCAAGTCTCAATAAGTATATTGTAGATTGTAAGTTGTTAAAGATTTTTTTATAAGACAGTTTATGCATATTTCAGTACCAATAGGAGACCGTCTTCATAATATTTATAGTTTTTTTAAACCTCCTTATCATAGTAGAAGAGGAGGAAGAAAGAAGTTATGGATCCATATTCAGTGGAATATGCGTCTAGGTTATTATAATGTTGAAATGCAGTGAACCTAGAATAAATGTGAACTCTTAAATATCACAATCTGTGATATATTCGATCCCTACATTCTGATATGGTTGGGTTAAGCGTATATGGTTCATTCTCAAAGAAATGTTTCTTCCGACTCTTTTTCATTAGAATGACACACGTAAAACTCATAATATCTCCGTTAAGCGATTATGTGATGGCAATGATAAGTACTTGTAATTATTTCAGTACGTGGAGGACTCATGCTCATCTCGGTCTTGCTACAAGTCTTAGAATAGAATAATGGATGTTCCTAGCTCGTGATCCTCTCATTATTGATTCTATAAGTTATCGAGTGGACATTGATAAATGATCATCGAAAATATATAGTAAGTATAGGTGTGAACGTTATTTGCATAGCCGATCTTGTGTTAGTTTATCTCATAGCGGTGTTGTGAGAGGCGTGGTGTGTAGTAGATAAAGGTTAGATATGAACTTTGTTGATCTACTAGAATAGTATTAATATGAACAGATTTTATTAGGTTCTCCATGCCGGTGATTATTTATGGTTCACATCACTATGCTGTGTATATATGAGTTATAGTTATATGGGTTTGATGATAGATGTCAATGGAAACTACCAGGATTGGAGTGAGTCACAGTAGTAGAATGGTATTGTAATGTAGTAGCGAAAAATATAATGTAGAATGCATGGTATAACTCTTCAAAATGTGCGAAAAAGACATTTGTGTATACGTTGTGAAGTGACTTAAGTATTAACGTTTATAGGTAGTTTCTCCTTAAGCAATATCTTTATTATTATTAAATCTTCCACTAATACTAGCTCTAACCCTATTACTTAGTAGAGAGGTGTAATACTCAATTAGTAAAGTGTTTTTGCTTTTAGATAAGTTTATTGATATCTTTGTTAGGATAATACTGAAGGTAAATTTATCATAAATCTATACATTAATAGTCTGTTAGAGATATAGTTTAGTGCGTAATTATGTGAAGTTTGTGTGAGACGATATGGGCGGGTTGTTTATACTCTAATAAACTATACTAAGTGAGTATTGGCATTAAAGGTATACGTTATTTTTGAAGTTAGTTAGATAGTACCTAATGTACAATCTAAGATATTTGAATATATATTTGCTTACAGTACTGCGTAGCATACTCGTTATAAAGAATCGGAAAAACATAAATGTGAACAATTTTTGTTTCAGCTCACAACTCTGTGATCTGAGTTAATAAGAGAGATTATTCGAACTAATTCTTTCATCTATATTAAATTTTTCCCTATTAAGACTGTGAATTTCCAATAATTAAAAGTATTATTTAAATCATATAATCCCTTTCTAAGTTGTATCAATTCTTTATCATATGATTTAAGGTCCTCCAGTAGATATTATAGCTCGTGTAGTCCTGATACTGTTTGCTATAGAAGTAGCTTAACGCTTGCTTATAAGCAATTGAATTATAAAGAAGTAATAGTGTATCATCGCGAACGCATTAATTCCTTCTGGAGGTCGGGAAAACTATCTCATACGTCTTGCGATGTAGCTATAGTATGCATAATATTTTGTGAGAGAGAAATTGACAGACGTTTGCGAGAGTTCTCGTCGTGTGTTATATTTATTCGTTCATTTATCTAAACGTAAATCAATTAATCTTCATAAAAAATATACATAAGAGTTTATGATTTTCGTAGAATCTTCCCACATATTTCGTTTCACGTATTTGTCACATTATTTATTTTGGCCTCAAATTCAATAAAATATGCTAAGCATGTTGTATTATAGATCAAACTCTTACACTCTCTTACTCATCGTCTTACACCAGAGATTAAGTTGTCGAAATTTATGCTATTACTAATAGAGATATTGAGTATAATACAGAAATAAATGTGCTTGAACAATAGTATCGATATCAGAATCATATAGTTGACTTATTATTGCATATGTGGTTAAATTTGAACAAATTAAGAGGAAAAATGCCTTATAGAAATGGAGTTAAGAGGAAAGTTTTGGCTTAGTTATTAGTGATGCGGTGCTTCGTATTTTAGAGCTATAGTGTTAATATAGTGTGTGTGTCGAATTTTTACGTTACCTTGATTTTATAAATGGCCTAAGTGAAATCTGATAATGATCCGCATAATATGTATAGAAGGGAATTAATAAGATGTAATTCATCCAGAAGAACAGGACAGTTACAACGTCTAATTTCGTTGAAAAGGAATTGTGTTAATCTCTCATTAAACTATATTCTAATTATTGATTTTTGAAGTTAAAGCGTGTATTTCATTACTCAAAATAGTTCATAATAGTAAATATAATAAAAGTATTATTTTATATATATATCTAGTATGTACGAATAATATATTATTAATGTAAAAACTATAAATATATATTAAATAAATAGTGATTAATAATATTATAAATCTAAGATAATTTTATATTATAATTAGCTTATATAAAAAGGGGCATTGCAGAATAACATGATATTTTTAACGCTCAAAAGTTAGTAACAAAAATCATAATAAAAGTTTATTAAAGCATTATATATAAAATTAATTAAAAATTATTACATTTAAATATATTTTAGATAAGAATGAGTATATACATGTGTTTAAACAAATTGTGTGTTATTTTGAGTATAATGACAAGGGGGTATTATTTAGCCTCGTTATTATGAAGTTTCAGTATTTTTCTGTAAGAAATGGAAAATAGTGCAAATAATACAATATTAATAAATGTGATATAAATTAATAATATAATCTTGATTAGATATCAAAAGGTAATTTGATACCCTATATAAATACTCAAAGTAATTTGATACCAATAAAACTAGTTTTTATAGTGACTATAATGTATATCTCATATAATAATACGATAATCCAAACCATGAATAATTATCATTAGGTATATTTGCGTAAATTGATTTATAATTCGAAATGTGTGTATTAATGATTCATAGTTTATTTATTGGTTAACAGAGATTATTTACATATCTAGACATATAGTATAAATATCTGATAACTCTATGATATGATAACATAGGAACTACTATATAATCATATACTTTCGTTATACAGTTCATGATACTTATTATGATTAATTTATTGTATCTAATGTTTATTATGTTTATATTATATAATATAATGTGAATTATTTAATAATAAGTAGAAATCTCACTTTTGGTTATTATATGTGTAAGCCCTCTCAATAATATCATAAGATTATATTAATATATATATATATTTAATATTATATTGATACTGCAATATTAATTTAATATTATTGTACTTGTGTTTATCATTAATAATATATATAAGATAATAAAAAAGAATATATAATATATATATATATTATATTATAATATATATATATATATATATGTATATTATAATATATATATAGATATATATATTATATATATAATATTGATGAATATTGATTAAGCAGGATTTGCCCCTGATTATATATAATTTTTATATATATATCTTATATATATATATAATATATATAATATTATATATATATATATATATTATATATATATATTTATATATATTATATATTATTATATATATATATATATTATATGCATTCAATTGCAAGGAGGGAAATTTTGAAAGGAAATTTGAATAGTCCTCCAGACTTTAATTCACTCATTCTTCCCATTTCAATTTTCGTTTTCTTTTGTTTTTATTTTTAATTATGTGTTCATTCCTTATTATTATTATTATATTATTATATTATTATTATTATTATTAATTATTATTATTTATTATTATTCATTATATTATTATTAGTATTATTTTATTGTTGTTGTTTTTGTGTTGTTGTTGTTGTTTTAGAATTAGTGCTCCATCTCCGTTTTTCACAATGGTGAAACACCCAAATTTTCCAATTCACATGGAGATGATTCTGCAGACCTCAGCTCAGAAAGGTACACCAGGTAGTTGATTGTTGATGAGGAAGTGCAAAGGAGGAAAACACCTGAACCAACAACTTGTAGAAGCCAGAATTCAATATTGTTGGTTTTTTTTTTTTTTTTTTCTGGGATCCAGATTTTTTCATTCTGACTCAAATGGCACACAACTGCTTAGGGTGATTAAGCGACTTATTCGAGATCTTATCTCCGAAAGACACCTATCGAGAGCTTAATCTCCGAAAGACAAAGCAGAACTTCTGAATTTAGGCTCCAACAAGTGGAATCTTCCTTTAACCTAATTGAAAGCTGTTGGTATAAGTGTAAGATAATGAACTTTTGATTGTTCCATAACTACAAAAAAGTGAATAACTCGTAATTTTTTGTGAGTGTAAGCAGCGTTGATATAGTCTAAATATGTTACCAACCTAAAAGACTTGGAGAGAACTTCTTTATAGAGTTGTCGAAAATTGAGTTTAAAATCTGTTTTGCTGCACACTAGTACTTCCCTTCCTTCTATTCTATAGGCCATGTTGACGATATGAAAGAAACATATGAAAACATGAAAATACTTCCAGAATCAATGATGCATCAAGAACAAAAATGGCATATCTGTGGAGACCTAAAAGTCATAGGGATACTACTAGTCATACAATCACGGTACACAAGGTATTGGTGTTTCCTTTGAGAACTGGAGAGTCGTACAAAGTCTTTGCACTACAAGAAGAAAACTCGGGCAACTAGGAGTCTGTGTCCTAGGATTAAAAATGTGTAGCATAGCCCTCTAGTTGAATGAAATAAAATTTTAAATTTTTCTGCTTCCTTTACATATCAAACTGTGACTAATGAAAAATTTTGTGAAAGGGATAAATAAGAATAGAGAGGAGTTCAAGTACCGGAGTGACGGCAAAATTAAGGAGGGGGACCTTCGTTGACCCCGACATTCTTGGTCTTCTGAAAGACGAAAACTTCAGGCAAACGCCAATGCCAGTGAGAAAGCAACTTGGGAGGCATCTGAAAGCGTTGTTCATGGCTTTTTCGGAAACAGAAGGGTTGAAACAATATTGAAATTGTGAGCAACCTTTTATATAAGTGTCATAAGCTTGGTTGCAACATGTCGCTCCAAATTCAATTTTTCGGCTCACATCTGGATTTCCCCCCGAACAAATGTGGTGCAGTAAGTGATGAACACAGAGGGCGATTCCACCAGGATATTTCAGTCATAGTACGGATTCAAGGGTAAATGGAATGCACCTATGCTTGGAGAATATTGTTGGACCTTAAAAAGGGATATTCCAGGGGAGACGTATAAGTGACAAGCGAAAAAAAGGCAACCAAACAACTGAGTAGGACACTATAACTTTCATAAAGTGTAGTTTTATCAACTCCTTTTTATATTAAGATATTTATTATTATTTTCGCAAACTATAATACCTTCCTAAACCTCATTTCAAAATGCTTTGATATCTTAGTTAAATTTTATCTTTAAAACGTCTCATAAATACATAATTATAATGCAGCATATCTCAGAGGCTAGAGCTAGTATAATGATTGTAAGGTCATATCCGCTTTTCTCAGACAAAAATTAGCTAATTTTCACTATTTTTAGAACGGAAGCAGAGAAAAGGATTTCTGTGTAACAGTGTTATTGGTTATTGTTAGGCTTACGGCAGCATCGATCCATACATGTTAGGTCTAGGTTTATATCGATTCATACAGACCGCTACGAGATTTTAGCTTCCTTCAATCACCGTCTTAGTATCGACAGAAATGAAAAAATGGCATCATCTCATAAAAATTGCTCAGATCATCGATAAGTAAGGGAGAGTAATTTATTTTAGCTTTTGACCTAATTCTATATAGAAAATAAGTGGTTCCAAAACTCCTCCAAATTTGAGAGCAATAGTAAATGCAAATAGTTGGAAGAGCAGCAAATAAAATAACTAGGTTATCCCAAATAATGTTTCCAAATTTCTTTAAGCCGTCCTAATAGTCGCTTTGATGTAATTTAAGCACAACCATAATAACCTTTAAACCGCGCTAAACTTTATTTTCTCTCATATATTTCAATTCAATATGTCAAGGAAAATTTGAAATCATACTCATTAATTATGAGATTTCTATTACCTTAGACATGTCACCAACTCAACTAATAGGTTCTATCAAAACTGTGTACCTCAATGATTTTTTTTTACTTTACTGTCTTAGGTAATTAATATTCTTGATTATTTACAATTCTGTAAAGTTATTAATGTCAGAACTCGATTCTCACTGATAAATAACTATCAAGAAAACGTTGTAACCAAAATAAGAAATATAACATGTATTATCTTTACATATGGTTCGATAACGTCACTAATTCTTATTTGCCTGCCTTTATTCATATTGACACATTGTTTTCATGACGCTATTTCATTCAATTGTCACCATGATCATCTTTAGCTATCAGTTGTTATGACAACACTATGAAATCATCTCATCTTATAATCCATAAGATTATGGAATGCACATTATCAACTTATTCTTTGCATCTCTCACGATAAAAAAAATGAGATACAATCATTGTGTCTGGAGTTTTTAAATCTTTCTTTCTTCACTTTCATGCTATTGCACGATTTAATTTTTGTAATATTTCCCCATTTTACCATCTGTTAAATTTTGAAACCGTTTAAACTTCAAATCAGCTAATTTCAAACATATTTTCTACTTTTTTTTTAAATTTTTTGGCGCATGCCTTTTTGAAAATTGTCTTAGTACTTTTATTTAATGATGATACATAAAAAGTTTTATATCTCTATTTTTAGAGTGAGATTTAAATTATATCACTACGTAACATTCATCATTACATCATATCTATGTTGCACAACCGTAAAATATCACGTCATACTAATATTGAGTAGCTTTACGTCAGCAATCCCCATGCTTGCCCCTTTATATGACATCACATCCGACTTAAGTTTATTACTTCATG
Organism: Trachelipus rathkii; assembly: GCA_015478945.1. Lineage (NCBI taxonomy): Eukaryota > Metazoa > Arthropoda > Malacostraca > Isopoda > Trachelipodidae > Trachelipus > Trachelipus rathkii. The sequence goes on from JABUQX010101720.1 coordinate 18,965, forward strand.
CTTACGTCAATCTTTTCAAAGTTTAATTTACGAATGCGAAGCATACATTTTCGGTATTTCTCATGTCCATATGTTCACTGCTCTCTAAAGAAAGCTTAGCCAAAACAATACCCTAGCAAATTTAAAATTTACTTCCTCGCACATAGGTTTTCACCGTTAAATTCTAGGATAATTTCGTTTGATATTCTCAATTCCAAATGGTGAGATTTCTATTACCTGTTTAGGAACACGTCCGCCCGTCTTCCACAAAGAAAGTTATAGTCGCAACGCTATGACCTCCGTGATTTCATCTTTCGCTTGATTCCACAGAGATAACACCCATGAAAAATTATAAATAGTTGTTTATTCTGTTATTAAGGTTTGAATATCCCTGAAAACCACATGAACTAATTATAGCAACAGCAAAACGAAATAATATAATTAGTATCTTCATGGTGCTATCAACTTTAATTTTGCCTACTCCTACCCACACTTACACATTGTTTCTATGATATTACATCACTTAATTGAGCTCCGCATCATCATCATCATCATCATCATCATCATCATCATCATCATCATCATCATCATCATCATCATCATCATCATCATGATTTTATCTGACATTTGCCATATCGGCATATGAAGTTATCTTACCATAGAATACATGATATTCATTCCATCCTTCTCATTTCACATGATTAAAATATACGATTCAATTGGTGCAGTCAATTTGTTTAAAATATTTAAATCTTTATTTCTTCATTTTCATTTAATTGCATTATCTAATTTTTTTCATTATAAAAATGATTTCACTATTTTATTATTTATTTAAACTACGGACGTATTTCTCCATCATCATAGCAGAAAATATTTGCCTTTAAACATTTATTATTCATATCACATTCATTTTGCTTAGTGTTTACATCTACTTTCAGAATACTTCACAACTATCTCCAATTATTTTCTTGTTCCTTGTATCTTTTTCAAAACATTTTATGTTGCTCTACATCAGTGTTTCAACTATTCATCACCAAATTTGTAGCGAAATTCAGATATTTTATGCCAATGCCGATGTACATTATTTACTCACCCCTTTCATTATTCCTACAGTGGCGAGTTCTTAATATTTGTTTTACAACTGATCTCTTGAAATATTTTTTTTTTATTTCATCTGTTTAAAAATTTCTATCTTATGCTTTTTTTTTTAGCTAACCAACAAGAATTAAATAAATTTAAACCAATAAAATGTATCAAATATTTATTTAAAATTTCTCGTGAAGGTCTTGAAATATTTGGAGAGAATGAGCATATATATATATATATATATATATATATATATAATATATATATTATAAATATATATTAATATTATATAAAAAAATATATATATATATATATATATATATATATATATATATATATATATATATATATATATTAAAAAAACTATATATATTATATAACTATTATATAATATAATAATATATATATATATATATATATATAATTATTATATTATTATATATAATAATTATAATATAATATATATATATATATACTAGTAGAAGTACAATTTACCCTTCCATCATATTACATAAATTCCCAACTCCACAACTTCCTCCGTTCTTAGACACACTCATCTCCTGGCATAACTTCCATCTCAGTTTTTCTGTATATCGCAAACCTACTTCCAATCCCTCTTATATTCACTGTAATCATCTCATTCACCTCCAGAAAATAGCCACCCTCACAGCCCTATACATCAGAGCACTCAGAATCTGCTCTCCTATCAATCTTAACAAAGAAAATAATCTCATTCGTAATACATTTACAAAACTACAAGTATCCACATTTACAGATCATAAACAACCTTACAGAAAGGCAACGGATTTCCAAAAATATTATTTAGCAATAACACCATTCCCCCCCCCACATGCAACCCTCAAAACACCTCCTACCCCCCATCCCATAAAAAACATCAATATGTGGTCTTTTTATTAAAAAATATATTACCAAAACATTATTGAGCTTACTATTATTCTTCAGTGACAACAACCCCTGAAGACTCTACAATGTATTGATACCACATACCCTGCAACCACTGCCAAAAACATACATTGGCGAAACCAAATAACTTTACCAGAAGAAAAAAACCAACATCAGAAATCTACCAAAAAGATAACTCAAAATTTCATCACTCACCACACACAGGTCACAATTCAACCATTCAATCATAGTAATTCCATGCAAAATTTAATTAACATCCCCAACCACCAAAATAGAATATTAATCGAAACCTATTGTATACATAACTCACATTGACAACATATGAAGCAGAACATAAAACTAGATTCTCACAACACAAAACTCTTTAAATATTAACTCCAACATCAAAAATCGAAAACAATTATAACTATGAAAATCATCCTCAAAACTTACAACCCCTTAATCATAATTAACTTATCTTTTCTCCTTTGCATCATGGTAAATTAAATTTTTCAATATTAATTTCAACTTCATTTTCGAGCACCCAAAGCAAAAAAAATTCAACGGACGAATCGGTTTTATTCAAAAAGCTGCCCTTGTCATCACCCATGAAAGATAGATAGAAATTTAACACTAGATTCTTCAAAATTTTTCCAAGCAGTCGGTTTCCTGAGTAGGTTTTTCGAACATATAAGCCGCTTAAGAGGCTTCGTAAATGAAGCGAAAGACTACTGCATTTGATACCGTTAAGTCATAGGAAGACCTCAGTTGAATCATTCTACGTATTATATTGTGTCTAAGTGTTTCAATAAAAAATCTAGCAGTCAAATTGCGGTATACCTCAAAGGTTTATACTGTTACTATGATTTTCTTCACATAAAGTAGATTTCCTTCTAATATATATTATATATATATTATATAATTATTATATTATTATATATATATATTATATATTATATATATATAGTATACTATCTATAATATATATATATATATTATATATATATATATATAATATATAAAATAGAAAATTATAAACATTTTAGTGTAAAAAAAACGTTGAAAGCCAAGTTTTATACAATCCAGCAAAAAAAAAAAAATTTCATTCATTTATTTTTTAATTTTAGCTGCAAAAGTTTTTTAAAACCGTTTTAACTATTTCCCAGATACATTCTAGCAGTATTTGTTATTTTTTTTATCACTTTCTTCTACATGCTAATAACGGCGAACATATCCAAAGATACAAGATGGCGACTTAAAATCATATGGACGTAGCGGGAGAAAATGGTCGGTCATTCAAGGTTATGCCTATCTTGTGACTCATGTTCCGTTGGATTTAGATCAAGCGATGACGTTGTAGAATATGACATCATAGTTTAAATATGACATCATAGGTTAAAATGCACAATGAAAGCAAGCTACACACAAGTTGACGAATGTTGAAAATTGCCAAATGGTAACTAAAGAAAGAGGGGGGTTAGGTTTTGTTGCTAAATAAATAAAACAACGTTAAGAGGAGAGTTACTCAATCCTCTCAGTTGGGGATGTTTTCCTTATTATGCTGCTAGAATAGCGAAAATGGCTATATAGATTCATGAAAGAAAATAAGAGTGTAATTATTACCGTCAAAGGTGGATTCCAAATTGTAATGTTAAAAATAGTTATTTGAAAGAGGTTAAGAAGATGATTATCACTCTCATAGGTGGATCCCAATTTTCATACAAAGAGATACATGAGCAAGGCTATTTCCTTCTCATATCAGGGTGATGTACATTGAAAGAGGTTTAAACCCTTAAAAAAGATCATGAGGAGGGTTATGCCCTCTTCCAGGAGAAGCTACGCCTCCCTTGTAGCTTGACAATGTTTGTAGAATTTCCCATGAAAGAGTATGACCATGTAACAATGCTTCGCTATTTTGACCTTGAAACATTGATGAGCATCGTTTTCCCATTAACCTCAGGATGGTATGTGAGGAAAGCCTCCACCTCCCGTAACAGGATGCAATTGATCGTAGCCACATTTCATTCCTGTTGCGTGAATGTCTTTAACCAAAATTCATCTCATGAAGAAGCATCAAAGGAGCACCGCTGCCCTTAATGAGATGCAGCGGGCTACACCCCTTTGCAACACGGGTGCATGAAGGTAGATGACCTTGCAGTGTTGCCAAATTGATCTCAGGAATGAACATAAGGGAGAGGGGCTATGACTTTCAGCAACAGTACTTTTGCAACAGGCAAAATTACCTCAAAAGAGCTTGATTTCACAATATTGATTTGTAGAAATGCACAAATGACTTCATTTAAAAACTTGGGGAGGTTGTGATCCCTTCACGAAGTGCTTTGCCCAAAAAAGGATTTTGGTTCAATACTTGCAACCTCATGTAGTTACTTGACTTTGCAACATTTGCTATATTGCAAATAAGGATAATGAAAGCATTGTTTTCCAATATTGTTTACATCATTGTAATGGCTGCGATATGACCCTCTTTTATATATATATATATATATATATATATATATATATATATATATATATATATAATATATATATATATAATTTATATATATTATATTATATATATATTTATATTATATATATTATTATTAATAGTATATATATATATATAATATATATATATATATATATATATATAAATTATAATATATATATGGTTTAATTAAGGGATATTAAAGAACTGAACGTTTCCAAGGAACTGAATCAATTTAGTGTGAGTGTTTCAGTTCTGAGTTATTCACGTTGGTGAACGACATACGACATTGCCAATCTCTACTCAAGCTTTGAAGACTAAAAGAAAGAAGTAGGTGAAGTTTTGTCGCTCTCAGTTGTGACGGGAATAAAGAATTTATTTAATTATAGGAAAAGTTGTGTCAAAAATTTCCATAATGTTAAAATTAGAAAATTTCCTTTGTACAGTCGGGGAATATTAATTATAATAAGTTTCTTTCTGATTTTGTTTGAACTTCAAATGTTTTTATTGTCGTTTATAAATTATTTAACACTAAATCAATTTTCTTTAAATAATTTATTAAATATAATCATGCTTAAGGCATATTTATAATTCCAATTTGTTAAAGGTGTATTACTGAATCATATATATATATATATATATATATATATTATATTATATATATATAGTATATATATTAATATATATATATATATATATATATAGTATAAATATATATATATATATATATATATATATATATATTAGAAAAGCATATTCCAAAAATAGTTAGAAATATTTATATATTTATTTGCAATGTTTCTACTTTTCCGGAGTCATCATTAAATAAATGGATGAAACAATAAAGTTTTTGCCCTTAAGAATAACGAAAAGCTTAAAACTAAATTTTCTAAATTATTCAAAACATACTGTATGTAAGCCAAGGGAAGACCCAATGCCACAAAATCAAGTTGATGATAGATTTGACCTTTAAACAAGAATTCAAGTCGAGGCTGGGAAGGAGAGGATATTAATGAGGGTCGTCCTCCTATATCAGAAATATATATTTTTTTAAGTAGTTACAGATGTTTAAACAATAGGACAATTCATGCGTCTTTGCTTCCCCAAAATAATTTCAATGATATTCTTTGTACATTTAATATGTTTTGCAATTATATCGGAAGCTCTGGAGCTTCTAAAAGGCAAAAAATGCAAGTCATGTCGGCATCAAAATTTCATTTTAAGGGTTTAACCACGTTTCTGAGGTTCACTCCCCATCTCATGTGGGGACCTTACCATTTCTGATTCCTCTGAAATCGTCCTTCGTCATCGCTCCTTCACCTTCTTCTTTTTCCCTTATACACTCTGTGCTTTTCTTCTTTATTTTTCGTCTGAGGCTCCCTCCTGGGGATCCTCAGACAGCCCTGAGTGTTTAGAAATTATCACATTCAAGTTCTACAGGTGCATAAACATAAACATTTACACCAGTATTGTGTTATTAAACCGGCTACACCACCTGCCCCGGCACCGGCCCCAGCCCGGCACCGGCACCGGCACCAGCCCCGGCACCGGCACCGGCACGGCACCGGCATCGGCACCGG